>JAJGST010000017.1:0-178732 GCA_020746105.1 Trogon surrucura
TACTAGTCAATACACTTGTGTCCGATGTGACCAGGTGAGCAAACTACTCAGCCCCGTGGCTGAGCTGAAGGAGGAAGTAGAAAGGCTGAGGAGTATTAGGGAGTCGGAGAGAGAGATAGATTGGTGGAGTCACGTCCTGAATGGCGAACAGCAAGCTCTGCAAAGAGCTGAATATCCCCCCACCTCTGACCATCAGGCAAAAGGGGGGGACCTAAAGGATAGGGATGAGTGGAAGCAGGTGCCTGCCAGGAGAGGAAGGAAAATCCCTGCCCGGCCTCCCTCACCTGCCCGGTTGCCCCTGCGAAACAGGTATGGGGCTCTAGACAATGCGAGCCAGGCAAAGGAAGAGTCAGTGGAGGGTTCACCCATAGGGCTGTGTAGGGTGAGTCACTTGGATACACGCATTAGGACTTCTTCATCTAAGAAAAAAAAGGAGGGTAATTGTAATTGGAGACTCCCTCCTGAGGGGAACAGAGGGCCCTGTCTGCCGCCCAGATCCGACCCACAGGGAAGTCTGCTGCCTCCCTGGGGCCCGAGTTAAGGATGTTATCAAGAAGCTTCCTGGTCTGGTCAAACCCACGGACTATTACCCGCTTTTGGTTATGCAGATGGGTAATGATGAGATAGTAGAGAGACGACCAGAAGCAATCAAAAGGGACTTTAGGGCACTGGGGCGGATGCTAGAAGGATCAGGCGCACAGGTTGTGTTTGCCTCTATTCCTTCAATTATGAGGAAAAATAGTGGAAGGTTTGACAAAGTGCAGCAGATTAATACTTGGCTAAAGGGGTGGTGCCAGCGGTCTAGCTTTGGATTTTTTAACCATGGGGAGATCTACAGGGCACCTGGTCTACTGAAACAAGCTGGGGTTCAAATGACACAAAGGGAAAAAAGGATCCTTGGTCACGAGCTGGCGGGACTCATAGAGCGTTCTTTAAACTAGATATGAAGGGGGTTGGGGTTATAGCTGGGATTGCAGCGGGGCAGTGTTCTAGAAATTATGAGGACCGGGTGGCCTCCCATCCCCCTAGGGTGAGATCAGTGTGCTCAGCTTGCTCCCTGAAATGCTTATACACCAATGCACGCAGCATGGGGAATAAGCAGGAGGAGCTAGAAACCTGGGTTCGGGCAGGAGATTATGATCTGGTGGCAATTACGGAGACATGGTGGGACAGCTCACATGACTGGAATGTGGTCATGGGTGGCTATGTCCTTTTCAGGAAAGACAGGCCAGCCAGGCGAGGTGGTGGAGTCGCTCTTTACATGAAAGAGCAACTACAATGTCTTGAATACCATCCAGGCATGGATGAGGAGCAAGTTGAGAGTGTATGGGTTAGAATTAAGGGGCAGGCTGGCAGGAGAGATACTGTTGTGGGTGTCTATTACAGGCCACCAGATCAGGGTGAGGAAGTTGATGAGGCCTTCTACAGGCAGCTGAGAGCGGTCTCACAATCACAGGCCCTGGTTGTCATGGGGGATTTTGACTTCCCTGATGTTTGCTGGAAGGACAACTCAGCCAGCCAGCCACAGTCCAGGAGGTTCCTCCAGTGCATCGATGATAATTTTCTGATGCAAATGGTGGAGGAGCCGACTAGGAGAGGAGCACTGCTGGACCTCATCCTCGCTACCAAGGAGGATCTGGTTGAAGCAGTAAAGGTTGAGGGCTGCCTTGGCTGCAGTGACCATGAAATGGTGGAGTTCAGGATCTCCTGTAGCAGAAACAAAATAGCAAGCAGAATTGCAACCCTGGACTTTGCCAAGGCAAACTTTGGATTTTTCAAACAATTACTAGAGAAAATCCCATGGGCAAGGCTGTTTGAAGGTAAAGGGGCTCAAGATAGTTGTTTGGCATTCAGGGACTGCTTCTACCGTGCTCAAGATCAGAGCATCCCGACACGTAGGAAGTCAAGGAAGGGAGCCAGGAGACCTGCGTGGCTAAACAGGGATCTGCTGGGTAAGCTCAAGGGCAAGAGGAGAATTTACAGATCTTGGAAGGCAGGGCTGGCCACTTGGGAAGAATATAAGGCTGTTGTCCGAGGATGTAGGGAGGCAACTAGGAAAGCAAAGGCCTCCCTTGAATTGAACCTGGTGAGAGGGGTCAAGGACAACAGGAAGAACTTTTTCAAATACGTGGCAGATAAAACTAACACCAGAGGCAATGTAGGCCCACTGATGAATGAGGTGGGTGCCTTGGTGACAGAAGATACAGAGAAGGCAGAGTTACTGAATGCCTTCTTTGTCTCTGTCTACTCTGCCGGAGGCTGTCCTGAGGAGCCCCGTTCCCCTGAGGCCCCAGAGGAAGTCAGGGCAGTGGAGGAGTTTGCTTTAGTCGATGAGGACTGGGTTAGGGACCAATTAAGCAATCTGGACATCCATAAATCCATGGGTCCAGATGGGATGCATCCACGGGTGCTGAGGGAGCTGGCTGATGTCATTGCTAGACCACTCTCCATCATCTTTGCCAAGTCTTGGGAGACGGGAGAGGTGCCTGAGGACTGGAGGGAAGCAAATGTCACTCCAGTCTTCAAAAAGGGCAAGAAGAAGGACCCGGGAAACTATAGACTGGTCAGCCTCACCTCCATCCCTGGGAAAGTGATGGAACGACTTATCCTTGGTGCCATCTCAAGGCATATCAAGGATAAGAGGGTCATTAGAGACAGTCAACATGGCTTCACCAAAGGGAAGTCGTGCTTGACTAACCTCATAGCCTTTTACGAGGATATAACAAGGTGGATAGATGATGGCCGAGCGGTGGATGTGGTCTACCTTGACTTCAGTAAAGCATTTGACACGGTCTCCCACAGCATCCTCGCTGCTAAACTGAGGAAGTGTGGTCTAGACTCTCGGGTAGTGAGGTGGACTGTGAACTGGCTAAGGGGAAGAAGCCAAAGAGTCGTGGTCAATGGGGCGGAGTCTGGTTGGAGGCCTGTATCCAGTGGAGTCCCTCAAGGGTCGGTACTGGGACCAGTATTATTCAATATATTCATCAATGACTTGGATGAGGGACTAGAGAGTACTATCAGCAAGTTTGCTGATGACACCAAGCTGGGAGGAGTGGCTGACACGCCAGAAGGCTGTGCTGCCATCCAGCGAGACCTGGACAGGCTGGAGAGCTGGGCGGGGAAAAATTTAATGAAATATAACAAGGGTAAGTGTAGAGTCTTGCATCTGGGTAGGAACAACCCCAGGTTCCAGTATAAGTTGGGGAATGACTTATTAGAGAGTAGTGTAGGGGAAAAGGACCTGGGAGTCTTGGTGGACAGCAGGATGACCATGAGCCAGCACTGTGCCCTTGTGGCCAGGAAGGTCAATGGCATCCTGGGGTGTATTAGAAGGGGGGTGGTTAGTAGGTCGAGAGAGGTTCTCCTTCCCCTCTACTCTGCCTTGGTGAGACCCCATCTGGAATATTGTGTCCAGTTCTTGCCCCCTCAGTTCAAGAAAGACAGGGAACTGCTGGAGAGAGTCCAGCACAGGGCAACTAGGATGATTAAGGGAGTGGAGCATCTCCCTTATGAGTAAAGACTGAGGGAGCTGGGGCTCTTTAGTTTGGAGAAGAGGAGACTGAGGGGTGACCTCATTCATGTTTACAAATATATAAAGGGTGAGTGTCACGAGGATGGAGCCAGGCTCTTCTCGGTGACAACCAATGATAGGACGAGGGGTAATGGGCTGAAACTGGAACATAAGAGGTTCCGCTTAAACTCGAGAGGAATCTTCTTCTCAGTGAGGGTGACGGAACACTGGAACAGGCTGCCCAGGGAGGCTGTGGAGTCTCCTTCTCTGGAGACATTCAAGACCTACCTGGACACGTTCCTATGTAGCATAATCTAGGCATTCCTGCTCTGGCAGGGGGATTGGACTTGATGATCTTTCGAGGTCCCTTGCAATCCCTAACATTCTCTGATTATGTGATTCTGTGAATCCCGACAACTGCACTTGTTCCGTTATTTTCAACTGACTCTTTTATTGGAGGGCTACTGCTGGGACGGTCATCTACTGGGAAACAAGGAGTTGTAGTATTACCGGGAGTTATTGATGCCGACTATACAGGTCAAATAAAGATTATGGCTTATGCATTACAACCACCTGTCACCATTCCAAAAGGAAGCAAGATTGCCCAGATCGTTGCCCTTGAAGCAGCCCATCCACATCAGCCGCATCCAAAAGAGGGACAAAAGCAAAGAGGAGATGAAGGCTTTGGGTCATCAGGATTTGACGTCTTCTTAACACTAGACATGAACCCCCTACCACAAAGAAAAGTCACCCTACAACGGGGGGAAAGTCAAGTTCAGTTAAGACCAATGCTCGACACCAGAGCGGATGTCACCATCATTAATCAAACATACTGACCACCCACGTGGCCCCTGCAGGCTCCCATGACACAAATTGTGGGAGTGGGAGGAATGAAAACTCCTCAATCCAGCAGAGACCCTGTGACTATAGTTTTTGAAGATGGACAACAAACAGTCTTTCGGCCATATGTCATGCAGTTACTTTCAACTCTTCAAGGCCTGATAGGTAGAGACTTGCTTTCTCAACTCGGAATCATCTTTGGTAAGTCATGGGTAACAGGTGAGGTGCCTGAAGACCGGAGGAAAGCGAATGTCACTCCAATCTATAAGAAGGGCAGGAAGGATGACCCGAGTAACTACAGACCGGTCAGCCTCACCTCCAGCCCTGGAAAGGTGATGGAACATCTTATCCTTGACACTGTCTCTAGGCATATCAAGGATAAGAAGGTTATTAGGAGCAGTCAGCATGGCTTTGCCAAGGGGAAGTCATGTTTGACCAACCTGACAGCCTTTTATGAAGACATAACCAGGTGGATGGATGACGGTTGTGCAGTGGACGTGGTCTACCTGGACATCAGCAAGGCCTTTGACACCGTCTCCCACAGCATCCTCATAGGTAAACTGAGGAAGTGTGGTCTGGATGACCAAGTAGTGAGGTGGGTCGAGAACTGGTTGAAGGGAAGAAACCAGAGAGTTGTGGTCAATGGGGCAGAGTCTGACTGGATGCCTGTGTCTAGTGGGGTCCCTCAGGGGTCAGTGCTTGGGCCGATTCTGTTTAATATATTTATCAATGATCTGGATGAGGGATTAGAGAATGTTGTCAGCAAGTTTGCTGATGATACGAAATTGGGAGGAGTGGTTGACACACCAGAAGGCTGTGCAGCCATTCAGAGAGACCTAGACAGGCTGGAGGGCTGGGCGGGGAGACATCTTATGAAGTTTAATAAGGGCAAGTGTAGAGTTTTGCACTTGGGAAAGAATAACCCCATGTGCCAGTATAGGTTGGGGACTGCCCTGCTGGAGAGCAGCGCAGGGGAAAGGGACCTGGGGGTTCTAGTGGACAGCAGGATGACCATGAGCCAGCAATGTGCCCTCGTGGCCAAGAAGGCCAATGGCATCCTGGGGTGTATTAGAAGGGGAGTAGCAAGTAGGTCAAGAGAGGTCCTCCTTCCCCTCTACTCTGCCCTGGTGAGGCCACATCTGGAATATTGTGTCCAGTTCTGGGCCCCTCAGTTCAAGAAGGACAGGGAGCTGCTTGAGAGAGTCCAGCGCAGAGCCGCAAAGATGGTGAAGGGAGTGGAGCATCTCCCTTATGAGGAAAGGCTGAAGGAGCTGGGTCTCTTTAGCTTGGAGAAGAGGAGGCTGAGGGGTGACCTCATTAATGTTTATAAATATGTCAAGGGGGAATGTCAGGAAGATGGAGCCAGGCTCTTTTCAGTGGTGTCCACTGACAAGACAAGGGGCAATGGGTGGAAACTGGAACACAGGAGGTTCCAGAAAAATATGAGGAAAAACTTTTTCACTGTGAGGGTGACCGAGCACTGGAACAGGCTGCCCAGGGAGGTTGTGGAATCTCCTTCTTTGGAGACATTCAAAACCCGCCTGGACGCGTTCCTGTGCGCTCTGCTGTAGGTGATCCTGCTCTGGCAGGGGGGTTGGACTAGATGATCTTTAAGGTCCCTTCCAACCTCTAACATTCTGTGATTCTGTGATTCTGTAACCACTCCTCAGCATTTATCATGACGGCCACTGCCGAGCAGCCGCCCATACAAAAGATTACCTGGGTGACCAATACACCCATATGGGTGGAGCAGTGGCCTATGACTAAAGACAGGTTGCAAATAGCAGAACAATTTGTGGAAGAAGAACTTGAGGCCGGCCACATCAAATCATCTGTAAGTCCATGGAACACCCCAATTTTCGTAATACCAAAAAAATCAGGAAAGTGGCGACTGTTACATGACTTGCGAACAGTCAACGATGAAATGCAAGCTATGGGAGCACTTCAACCTGGATTACCAAATTCCACCATGATGCCAGAATAGTGGCACGTTGTAGTAATACGTAATTTCTTGTGGACCAGAGGCGTGGTATCCCTTTAAAGGTTTTGGACAACCCAGCTGTCGTAGGTTAACCCTGGCCAGCCGCCAGGTACCCACACAGCTGCTCACTCACTCCCCCTTCACTGCTAAACAGGGGGAGAAAATATTTCCAAGGGCTCAGGGTTTGAGATAAGGACAGGGAGATCACTCTCATTTACCGTCCCGGGCAAAACAGACTCAGTTTTGGGGAAATTAAGTACATTTATTAAAAGAACTAATCAGAGAGGAGTAGTGAGAAGTAAGAAAGAGCAAACAGATCTCAAACAGAACACCTTCCCCGCATCCCTCCCTTCTTCCCGGGCTTAACATCAATCCCGGTTTCTCCACCTCCTCCCCCCGAGCGGCGCAGGGGGACAGGGAATGGGGGTTGCAGTCAGTTCATCCGACATTGGTTTCACCACTGCTTCTTAACTCTGGAAGAGGACTCTTCACTCTTCCCCAGGGCCATTGTGGGGTCCCTCTCATGGGAGACAAGCTTCACGCTCTCTTCTCCGCGTGAGTCGTCCCACGAAGGGCAATTCATCACAAACTGCCCGACGTGAGACACCTCACGAGGGGCAGCCCACTCCTCGTGAGTCTGAGGCGCAGTCCTTTGGGGGAAACTGCTCCAGCGTGAGCCACCCGCAGCGTCCCAAAAGTCCCACCGGCCAACCTGCTCCAGCGTGGGCATTCCTCTCTTCCACGGGCTACAGGCTCCGGCAGCGACTTGCTCTGATGCGGGCTTCCCACGGGCTGCAGTCCCCTTTCAGGCATCCACCCACACGGCGTGGAGTCCTCGGTGGACATCTACGCAGTGATCCTCACGATGGACATCTGCACCTCGCCCATGGGTTACAGGGGGACAACCCGCTTCACCATGGTCTTCACCACGGACCCTGGGGACTCTCTCTGCTCCGGCACCTGGAGCTCATCCTCCCCCCTCCTCCTTCTTCACTGACCTTGGTGTCTGCACAGATTCTCACTCCTCCATCCCTGTGCCAGCTGTTATGGCGCAGTTCTTTTCCCCGTTCTTAAATATGTTTTTCACAGAGGCGTTCTTCTGCTATCACCTTACTGATAGGCTCAGCCTTGGCCAGCGGCGGGTCCCTCTTTGGAGCCGGCTGGCATTGGCTTCTATCAAACTTGGGGAGCTTCTAGCAGCTTCTTACAGAAGCCACCCTGCAGCTCCCCCCTCCGCCGCTGAAATCCGGCCATGCCAAACCAAAATACCAACTTAGGCCTGAACAAAGGCTCTGTCCTTGGAGTTGCCTTGGGGCACGGAGAGGAGGAGGTGCAGCTGTTTTGTGAAGAGCCTTGCCAGGGGGAGAGGGGGGGCGAAAACCGCCTGCATAGTTGAATGGCACTATCCAATAAAATGCTGGCGCATGTAAACCTGTAACTGACCAACTCTGTTAAGGGGCAGGCACGTGGACACTGCTTAACTCTTTGTATTGAACTGTCCGGATCAATGAAGGGAGGACGACATGTAACCATATCAGTGGGATTTGTCGTTGTCTTGACCAGCTCTCCGAAGGGACCCTTCTTTAACATGTAGGTTGGACAAGGCATTCCAAGGGGAGCACAGCACTGCACCAACAGTGCTCCATCCAGACCTTTCTGATTTTGGGACAGCCCTCGCCATTATGAGGTCAGGCTGAATCCGGACATGCAAGGTCCAGATTAGGGTTAGATCTCAATGATCCATAGAACCTCGAGCTGCAGAGACACTTGGGCTGGACAAGGCATTCCAAGGGGAGCACGGCACTGCACCAGTGTTGGGTGCTACTATTTTGATACCCTAGTAAAGAACTCAGTGAGTGGGACAGGGGGCAGGAGTCATGCAAAGGACACAGTGGGATCCTGGTATCTGTCATGCTGCCTGTGCCTACTAAGGTCATAACTGTAAAATAGTATCATATTCCAGGGGGTTAGAAGGAAATTACTCAAACCATTCCGGTACTTCAACGAGTGGGAATAATGTGGCAATATATATAAAAGTATTCCTTTAAAGTAAGGTACATCTCAGCTCATCAAAATGATGAGTCATTTGAACCCCTGAGAATGCTGTATAGTTCTATATGACAATATTTTTGCTTATTTTACACCCTCTATTAATATCAGATTCTTGAGTTCTTGTGTTCCATGTTTCTTCGATGCATATCTGTGCTCCATCCAGAGGAAACAGCATCAGAACAGTGTTGCTGGTGTCACGAACCAACATGAGACTACAGTTCAACCCGAAAAAGCACAAGCCATACTTCTGCAATCTATACACTACATGTGTTGCCTTCACAAAACTGATGAATCAGTCTGCCTGAAGAATGATGTTCAACATTTTCAGGACTTGGTGCATTAAATGATATCTGAATGACATCGTGACTGCCTTCCCTGAGAGGAGACACTTGATTTAAATCATTACATTGAACTGTATTTATGCTTTTCTTTCTCTATATATATTTTCAATGTGCCTTTGTAGATTATTTTCTAATACACCTTGCAAGCCTAAGCGAATGCAGTTGCTTGAGCAAGGGGGGTGGAATATAGAGGTACAGCGGAAGATTGGCGAGGAGTACTGTAGGTACGCTCAAGCAACTTGCACCTAAGGTATCAGAAAACAGACATTTCACTGGATTACTGCTTGGCCTTGTGTGCTCGACAAGCAGCACACCCACACTGAGATAACAGAGGCCTGGGATTGATGCAGGGGCATCTTTCGCATTCTTGCTGGGCAAAGCAGGGAATGTGAGTCCTGGGAACTCAGGCAGAGCAGTAAGTAAAAGATAACAACGCAGTGGGATTAATACTACACATTTTTTAGCAAGGATATGATTTAGTTAAACCTCAGAACATGGTTTTCTTTGTTAAAAATGTGTTTAATAGTATTTGTTGTTGTGGGAAGTGTTTTGTTTTGTTCTTTTTCATTATAGTTAATGATCTCACCTGAAGTGCTGCCTGAGGGGTCTGAAGAACCAGAAGTACATCATCTCATGACTTTGATGGTGATACAAAATAAACCGAAAAACAAAAAAAAAAAAGGGGGAACTGCGGATACCCTACATATTTGTTAGCTGTGCTGGTAGCACTGCCTTGCAGAATTAAGACTTTTGTCCTTGAACTCTTTTCTAAACAAGTGCATAACTCTTGCTTGCTAATAATCAAAAGAGACTGTGACCAGCCGAGTACAGCTCATGTTGGGAGTTTGCTCGGGAGAATGGTCAGATAAGATGCTTTTTGTACACAAGATGTGCATGGGAGTGAATGGGAGAGTATGATCAAAACAGACCTGGGAAAGTCTGTTCTCCCTGTGTGATAACAGAGTGGTTGAAGGAGTACATGAGCGAATAACAATCCTGGCTGCATAGTCTGGTCTTCAGTTTGTAACCCATAAATATTGCTTCTTGCTAATAAATTTGTCTTAGCTTCTCTCAAGAGCTGAGTCTGTGCCTTTCAGCCCACCGCAAATGGCCCCCAACGTGGGGCTCGACAATTGAACTATGCAGCCAGAGACGTCTCCCAGACAGAAACTCGACAAATAAACAACTTAGCTGAAGACAGCACCCAAAGAGGGACCTGAGAAATTATTCCGCAGCAAACAGTATCCCAACAGGGACCTGACAAACTTTGGCTCCCGAACAGAAGTTCAACAAGTCAAATACTCCGGTGGCGGCTCCGTAGTCAAACGGACTAAAGCAGAAAACAGACGGTGCGCACACCTTTGTCAGAGGCCTTGGGTAAGCCTCGTGACCCGGTAATCATGGGGCAGTCTAGCTCCAAAATGCATAAGCTCCATGCAGAAGTATTACAGCGTATATTGCGCGAACAGGGATTTAAAGTACCAACTTCTTGGGTACTGCAATTGCTTTTATGTGTTAAGGAATACTGTAAATGGTTTCATAATTCAGGCTCTTATGATACAAAATTGTGGGCAAAGGTTGATGAGGAATTACAGATTAAGAAAGATTTACAGTTTAAGATACCAGATGTGTTAGTTACTACGTGGCAGACAGTTTGCACTGCTTTAACTGGATTACAGCCTGCCAAGGAAATTTTGCAAGCGGCAAGAACGACTGCTTCTGCTGAACCCCTAATTTGCATCGATCAGGGCACGGTAGAGCATGTTTGTGATAAAGTGTCAGTGGATTCATGTGACCCTGATACTGCTGATCCTGTGTTTTGGTTTGGCCTGGGTAGATTTCGGCGGCGGGGGGGGAGCTGAAGGGTGACTTCTGTAAGAAGCTGCTAGAAGCTCCCCAAGATTGATAGAGCCAATGCCAGCCGGCTCCAAAGAGGGACCCGCCGCTGGCCAAGGCTGAGCCTGTCAGTAAGGTGATAGCAGAGGAACGCCTCTGTGAAAAACATATTTAAGAACGGGAAAAAGAACTGCGCCATAACAGCTGGCACAGAGATGGAGGAGTGAGAATTTGTACAGACACCAAGGTCGGTGAAGAAGGGGAGGGGGGAGGATGAACTCCAGGCACCGGAGCAGAAGGAGTCCCCCGGGTCCGTGGTGAAGACCATGGTGAAGTGGGTTGTCCCCCTGCAGCCCATGGGCGAGGTGCAGATGTCCATCGTGAGGATCACTGCGTAGATGTCCACCGAGGATTCCACACCGTGTGGGTGGATTGCCTGAAAGGGGACTGTAGCCCGTGGGAGGCCCGCATCAGAGCAAGTCGCTGCCGGAACCTGTAGCCCGTGGAAGAGAGGAATGCCCACGCTGGAGCAGGTTGGCCGGTGGGACTTTTGGGACGTTGTGGGTGGCTCACGCTGGAGCAGTTTCCCCGAAGGACTGCGCCTCAGACTCACGAGGGGTGGGCTGCCCCTCGTGAGGTGTCTCACTTTGGGCAGTTTGTGATGAATTGCCCTTCATGGGACGACTCACGCGGAGAAGAGAGCGTGAAGCTTGTCTCCCATGAGAGGGACCCCACAGTGGCCCTGGGGAAGAGTGAAGAGTCCTCTTCCGGAATGAAGAAGCGGTGGAACCAACATCGGATGAACTGACCGCAGCCCCCATTCCCTGTCCGCCTGCGCCGCTCGGGGGGAGGAGGTGGAGAAACCGGGATTGATGTTAAGCCCGGGAAGAAGGGAGGGATGGGGGGAAGGTGTTCTGTTTAAGATTTGTTTGCTCTTTCTCACTTCTCACTACTCCTTTCTGATTAGTTCTTTTAATAAATGTACCTAATTTCCCCAAAACTGAGTCTGTTTTGCCCGAGACGGTAAATGAGAGTGATCTCCCTGTCCTTATCTCAAACCCTGAGCCCTTGGAAATATTTTCTCCCCCTGTTCAGCAGTGAAGGGGGGGGTGAGTGAGCGACTGTGTGGATACCTGGCGGCTGGCCAGGGTCAACCCACGACATCCTGAAAAGGAGTCAGACTTACACCCATCTATAAAGTCTATTAAAAATGTGGCAGCCGAATCTCTAACAGCAGAACAAACTCTGAAAAATAAACCACGGCTGCCCTCTCCTATCAGTATTTCAAATCCACCTGCAACAATTGCTCGAGCGGCACCACCAAATGCAGGGGCAGAGCCATTCTGAAAAGAATTTTTAGAGCGTCCTTTGATGTCTGTGTCGGCATCTCCCTATAAACCTACTGTTGAGAAAGTAAAGGAGGAAGCTATTAAGAAAGGCGATTTCGCTATGTGGGTGGCATGTCCTGTCCTGTATCAGCCAAACCGACCTCCCGAATATCAGCAATTGGCGTATGAGATTGTTAAAGAAGTACGGAAGGCCATACGAGAATATGTGCTGCAGAATAATTATACCATGAATTTGTTGCAAACAATTGGAGAATCTCATACTATGACACCATATGACTGGAAATCTCTGATGAGATTGGTTCTGAGTGCAGCACAATATACTGTTTGGTGGGCAGAGTATAGGGAATTTGCTGTGGTTCAGACTATGGATAATATTGCGAATTTAATCCCAGGTGGTATGGCAGAATATATGGGAGAAGGACAATTTGCCATGCTGCAAGTTCAGGCAAATTTAGCACAACTGATCTTACAACAAGTAACTACATCAGCAATGAAAAGTTTGAGACATGTCCCTGAAGTAGGGATGCGGCAATTATCTTTTGCAGCGATACGGCAGGGTCTGCAAGAACCCTACGGTACATTTATTGATAGACTCCAGACTGCTTTAACTCGTCAGACAGACAATGAGGAAGCGCTACAAATACTCTTAATGCAGTTAGCCTATGAAAATGCTAATGCTGACTGCCGACGTGCTATTTTGCCATTGCGAGACTCTGCAAAGAATATAGCTGAATTCATCAAAGCTTGTCAAAATATAGGCTCTGACGAGAATAAAGCTACAGGGTCAGTAGATGCTTTTGCACAGCAGCTTGTTGTAAGGAGCTGGGGCTCTTTAGTTTGGAGAAGAGGAGGCTGAGGGGTGACCTCATTAATGTTTACAAATATATCAAGGGTGAGTGTCACGAGGATGGAGCCAGGCTCTTCTCGGTGACAACCACTGATAGGACAAGGGGTAATGGGCTGAAACTGGAACATAAGAGGTTCCGCTTAAACTCGAGAAGAAACTTCTTCTCAGTGAGGGTGACGGAGCCCTGGAACAGGCTGCCCAGAGAGGTTGTGGAGTCTCCTTCTCTGGAGACATTCAAGACCTGCCTGGACACGTTCCTGTGTGGCATAGTCTAGGCATTCCTGCTCTGGCAGGGGGATTGGACTTGATGATCTTTCGAGGTCCCTTCCAATCCCTAACATTCTATGATTCTATGATTCTATGAAGACAGGCAGAAGCAAGGTGTCTTGAATGTCAGCAACCAGGTCATCTTCAAAAGGATTGTCCCAATAAAAAGCCAAGCACTGATGTACAGAGAACAAAAAAGGGGCAGAAAAAATCAAAGGATTTATGTCCTAAGTGTAGAAAGTGATATCACTGGAGTAATCAGTGTCGGTCTTGATTTGACAAACGGGGAAACCGGATTCAGGGAAACAGGCAACGGGGCGCGAGACCCGGTGCCCCTTCATACAACAGGGTCTGTTGTGTACACACGGTGCCTTCACCAGCACCGTGGGTAATGCCATGTCAGCAACATCAGTGTTGCAGGTTGCAAGGCCCGACAGCAAACGGACAGTCGTAGACCTCACCGCCAGCACAGCAGGCAGTGCAGGGCTGGATCTGGCCTCCACCACCGATACAGTCTTAAATGACAGCTCAGTGAAGCTGATTGCTACAGGGATATATGGACCATTGCCATGTGGTTTTGTGGGTCTTGTGATTGGTAGATCCTCAGTGAGTAAACAGGGCTTATTTATTGTTCCTGGAGTCATTGATTCTGACTGTTTGGGGGAAATTAAAGTTATGGTTTGGACTCCTTCTCCTCCATGTACTATACTAGGGGCGCAGAAGGTGGCACAATTGTTGCTTTTGCCTTATGTTGTTCCTAATGCTAACGCTACCATCCGAGGGAACAAAGGATGGGATAGTACAGACATGCCACAAATTTTATGGAATCAAAAGGTTGCAACAGATCGACCAATGTTATCCTTAACCATTGAGGAGCTACCATTTACTGGACTAATTGATACTGGTGCTGATATCTCTATCATCAAAAACCAGGACTGGCCTTTGCAATGGTCCCTATCTCCTGTTGCTGCTGCAGTTAGTGATATTGGAGGTATGCAAGTATCGTTGCAAAACTGCAAAACTCTGCATGTCATAGGTCCAGAAAATAAGAAGCTACTTTACGACCATTTGTTCTTGACGTTCCCTTTAATTATGCGGATGAGATTTTTTGTCACAGTGGGGAATGACTTTGTTTACAATGATGGCAAATTTATCCCAAGGGTCACTGATCCAAAGCCCCGACTCAAACTCACTTGGTTAACAGCAAAGCCTGCTTGGGTTGATCAGTGGCCTCTGAAAGGGGAAAAATTGCAAGTAGCAGAGAAATTAGTAGTAGAGCAAGTTCAGCTTGGGCATTTAGTTCCATCAACTAGTCCATGGAACACTCCTATTTCTGTTATTCCGAAAAAATCCGGGAAGTGGCGATTGTTACAAGATGTACGTGCCATAAATGCTGTCATGCAACCAATGGGACCCCTTCAACCAGGGGTTCCCAGTCCTGCAATGATCCCTAAAGAAGGGTCCCTTTGGAGAGCCGGCCAAGTAACTACCATCCCACCAATATGGCTACAAGTCATCCTCACTTTATTGCTCCAGACAGCTCAATATATACAGTTAAGCAGTGTCCACGCGCATGCCCCTTAACAGAGTTGGTCAGTTACAGATTTACACACACTAGCATTTTATTGGATAGTGCCATTCAACTATGCAGGCGGCTCTCGCTCCCCCTTCTCCCCTCGGCAAGGCTCTTCACAAAACAGATGCACCTCCTCCTCTCCGTGCCCCAAGGCAGCTCCAAGGACAGAGCCTTTGTTTAGGCCTAAGCTGGGTTGTCCAAGACCTTTAAAGGGATACCGCACCCCTGCTCCACAAGAAATTCCTCTACAGATCCCTATTGACTGGAATCTTTATATAATAGATCTGAAAGATTTTTTTTTTTTTTGCCATCCCTTTGCACCCTGATGATCGTCAGTATTTTGCTTTTTCACTGCCGTCTGTTAATCAGACACCTATGAAATGATATCAATGGAAGGTGCTGCCACAAGGTGTGATGAATAGTCCAACAATTTGTCAAATTGTCGTAGCTGGGGCACTCCAACCTACACAAGATCGTTATGCTGATGCATTAATTTATCATTACATGGATGATATTCTCATTGCTGCAGCTACGACTACTGAATTGCAAGCAGTTGTATCACATTTACTTGCATCTTTACAAATGTTTGGTTTGCATATTGCACATGATAAAATTCAGTCTGAGTCACCATAGAAATATCTTGGATGGCTATTGTTTGTACGCTCTATTAAACCACAACAACTCCGTCTTGGAAACAATATCTCTACCCTAAACGATTTACAGAAACTGCTGGGAACCATAAACTGGATTTGCCCTATGTTAGGGATATCTACTGCTGAGTTGTCTCACTGATTTGATACTCTTAAAGGAAACCCTGAATTGACATCCCCTCGGATCCTTTCTCCTGAGGCAGAGAGACAACTGACTTTGGTGTTATGCAGAATTTCACAACTACAAGGGGGAAGAGTAAATCCTTTATTGCCTCTGGATTACTTTGTGATCCATACACAGTTTCAACCATATGGTTTATTTGGGCAATATGACATACAGACAGATAAACTTGTGCCTTTAGAATGGATTTTTCTTCCTCACACTTCTACAAAGACAGTTACAGCTCTTTGGAAATGCTGATAGCGTTAATCCAAAAGGGTCGCCTCCGCATTCAACAACTAGCAGGACGAGATCCAGATAACATATATTTTCCAGGTAACAAGGAAACATTCGTTCAGCTAATGAAGGATAGTCTGTCTTTCCAGGCAGCAATGGCTGATTATCTTAATAAGGTTTCCTTCACTCTACCTTCTAATAAGCTGTTACAGTCCTTGGTTGCATTACAATTCCAGCTGTGTAAGATCTTAACACAACAACCTTTGTTAAATGCCAGAACTGTATTTACAGATGGGTCTGGTAAGACACATCGTGCAGTGATAACTTGGAAAGATGGGGATCAGTGGTCTGTACGGGCTGAATCAATTGAAGGTTCTACACAAATAGTTGAGCTCAGTGCTATACGACTAGCTTTGCGTGCCTTTTCTGAGGAACCACTCAGTATAGTTTCTGACTCGCAGTATGCCGTGGGGGTTATTCAAAGGATTGAAGCTGCCTTTTTGAAAGAGGTTTCTAACAAACAACTGTTTTCTCTCTTAGTGGAATTAAGCCACATGATAATGAATAGATTATACCCCTGTTTCATAGTACATGTTCGCTCCTACACCTCCTTACCTGGTCCTATAACCAGAGGTAATGCTGTCGCTGATCATTATACTCAATCTTGCTGCGCTATGAATATAGTTACACGGCAGTTTGAACAGACCAGTCTATCGCACAATTTTTTCCATCAAAATGTGACTGGTCTACAAAAGGAATTTAATCCTACTCGATCACAGGCACGGGATATTGTCCGTGCTTGCGCTGACTGTCAGTCACACTCCTATCCCCCATTACAGGATGGTGTAAATATCCGTGGTCTATCCTCTAATGATACATGGCAGACAGATGTTACTCATTATGCTCCTTTTGGCATATTGCGTTTTGTGCATGTTACTGTTGATACTTTTTCAGGTTTCTTAGTTGCTTCTGCTGCAACCGGGGAAAAAGCACGGGATGTCAGGCGACATTGGAGACGCTGCTTTGCAATCATGGGTGTACCACAGTTTATTAAGACCGACATCAGTCCTGCATATACGTCTCAATCTATTGTGCTTTTCTTCCAGCAATGGGGTATTCGGCATGTTACAGTGATTCCACATAATCCTACAGGTCAGGCAATAATAGAACGTGCACCTCAGAGTCTGAAAGCAATGTTACGTAAACAAAAAAAGGGGAAGTATGGCTCTCACTCCGCAAGAAGAATTAGACATGGCTACTTTTACTCTTAATTTCTTGAATTGTTCTGCAGAAAAATTGTCCTCGACAGCATTGGGGCGTCATCATCAAAATAAGTCTACGATGCTTATACGCCCTAAAGTATGGTATGGAGATTTGCCTGGACCTTCTGAGTGGCAAGGTCCTGTAGATCTACTAACCTGGGGGAGAGGATATGCGTGTGTTCTACTTCCTACAGGTTCTCGCTGGTTGCCAGCGAAATGTGTCAAGCCATATCATGAGTTAGAAACGACAAAACAGCAATCTGATTTCCAAAATGAAGAGGATGAAGATTTAACTCCTCCAGAAGAAAAAGAAAATTCTGAAGCCTAGTGGTATAATCACATGGGGAATGTTATCTTTTGCAGTGATCTTCCTGTATTATGTTTGACCACCAGATAAAATGGTGTCATCCCATGTTTAACTCATAAATATACGCTCTCTGTTAATATCAGATTCTTGAGTTTTTGTGTTCCAGGTTTCTTCGATCCATACCTGTACTCCATCCAGAGGAAACAGTATCAGAACAGTGTTGCTGGTGTCACGAACCAAACATCAGATTGCAGTTCAACCTGAAAAAGCTCAAGCCACACTTCTGCAATCTATATGGGACATGTGTTGCCTTCACAAAACTGATGAATCAGTCTGCCTGAAGAATGATGTTCAACATCTTCAGGACTTGCTGCAACAACTGATACCTGGCTGACATCGTGACTGCCTTCCCTGAGAGGAGACACTTGATTTAAATCACTATGTTGAACTGTGTTTCTCCTTTTCTCTCTATATATATTTTTCATGTACCTTTGTAGATTATTTTCTAATATACCTTGCAAGCCTCAGCAGACAGCTCCAATTTCGCCAGTAAATGCAGTTGCTTGAGCAAGGGGGGTGAAATATAGAGGTACAGCAGAAGATTGGCGAGGAGGACTGTAGGTACGCTCAAGCAACTTGCACCTAAGGTGTCAGAAAACACACACATCTCACTAGATTACTGCTTGGCCTTGTGTGCTCGACAAGCAGCACACCCACACTGAGATAACAGAGGCCTGGGATTGATGCAGGGGCATCTTTCACATTCTTGCCCAGCAAAGCAGTGAATGTGAGTCCTGGGACCTCAGGCAGAGCAGCAAGTAAAACATAACAATGCAGTGGGATGAATAATGCACATTTTTTAGCAAGGATGTGATTTGGTTAAACCTCAAAACACGGTTTTCTGTGTTAGAAATATTTTTAATAGTATTTGTTGTTGTGGGAAGTGTTTTGTTTTGTTCTTTTTCATTATAGTTAGCAATCTCACCTGAAGTGCTGCCTGAGGGGTCCGAAGAACCAGAAGTACATCTCATGACTTTGATGGTGATCAAAAAAAAACAAAAAACCACAACCCATGAAAAAAGGGGGAACTGAGGATACCCTACATTTTACAGCTAGCTGTGCTGGCAGTGCACCGACAGTGCTCCACCCACCCCTTTCTGATTTTGGAACAGTCATGACCATTATGACGTCAGGTTGAACCTTTTGCAGGGCTCATATTAGGTTTAAGGTTCAGAGATCCATAGAACCTGGAGCTGCAGACTCGGGCTGGACCAGGCATTTCAAGGAGGGCACAGCACTGCACCAACAGTGCTCCACCCACACATTTCTGATTTTGGGACAGCTGTGGCCACAGAGACATCAGGATGAACCCTGAGGTGCAGGGTCATAGTTAGGGTTAGGCTTAAGAGTTCCATAAAGTCTGCAGCAGCAGACACACTTGGGATCAGCAAGGCATTCTAAGGCGACCATGGCATTGCACCAACACAACTCCACCCACACATTTCTGATATTGGGACTGCCATGCCCATTATGACTTCAGGCTGAACCCAGAGGTGCAGAGTCCTCGTTAGGCATAAGGTTCGGAGATCCATAGTGTCACGTCCCACCCAGGAGAGAAGGACAAGTGAAATTCAGATTGGTAATACACCACCGGCGTGGACAACGGTGAGACAAGTTTCAAGGTCCATACACAAACATTTATTAATTTATCACAATCTATAGATTGGACTCACAACAACTGACTCTAAAATCAAGATAGGACAGACAATAGAACAAAAATCCAGGAAAGGGCTCAATAAGCAATGAACTTACAACTTAATGATAATAATAAGGAATAATAAAGGACATCTAAACACAATATTAAGTCAGACAATATCACACTTAAGCATCACAAGAAAGAAATTTAGATGTAAAACCAAATAAACAGTATGATAGACCTTGCATTACTTAGCCAGGAAAAGGGAAAAAGAGAGAGAAAGAGAGAGAGAGAGATAGAGAGAGAGATCACCAGTCCAGGTTCCTGCAATGGTCCAGCCAAAGCAGAGTTCAGGATGCACCCGTCGTTGTCTTCTTTCTTCTTTTTCTTGTTGAAATCTTTGCTTTACCTTGCCTCAATTTATGCACCATTTTCTACGTGCGCAGCTGTAGAATGCCAGGTAGGGGCATTCTTTACAGTAATACTCAATAACCTCTGCAAATGCCCTACCTTCTAGAAAGAGGTTCGAATGCCCTGTGTCTTTGAAAGATATGCTAGAGATAAGGCTATCCTGCCTCCCCAAGATTTCCTAATGCCTACACATCTTTGTCCCCAGGGCTGTTTGAGGCATTTGTAGCCTTATCAGATCGCCCCTCTACAACATTCCATAGGACCAGAAATTGGTTTTGTTTTTTGACCATGCTGGGGGTCTGTAAAAATGACAAGAAATGTTTCAGGCAAAATCCAAGAATCAGTCGGCTACACATGGAGCCTGGAGCTGCAGAGAAACTTGGGCTTGACAAGGCATTCCAAGGGGAGCACGACACTGTACCAACAGTGCTCCATCCACACACATTGCCATAACAGAAATGTGGTGGGATGACTCACACAATTTGAATACTAGAATTGACGAATATCAGCTTTTCAGAAGAGATAGATGAGGTAGGAAAGGTGGTGGCGTGGCCCTTTATGTTAGGGAGGTATATGAATGCTTAGAAATTAATCAATGTGATGACAGGGTTGAGAGCTTATGGGTTAGAATCTAAGGCAAAGCCAATAAGATTGATATCATTGTAAGAATCTACTACAGACCTCCCAATCAGGATGAAGAAATAGATAAGGTACTTTATAAGCAATTGGGCGAAGTTGCACAGACTCTACCTCTTGTTCTCATGGGGCATTTTAACTTCCCAGACATCTGCTGGAAATATAATACAGCAGAGAGGGAACAGTCCCAGAGCTTCCTGAAGTGTGTGGGAGATAACTTCCTGACACAGATGGTGAGGGAACCGACCAGGGGAAGTGCCCTCCTGGACTTGCTGCTTGTTAATAGAGAAGGTCTTGTGGGGGAGGTGACTGTTAGAGGCTGTCTTGGACAAAGTGATCATGTAATGCTAGAGTTCTCCATTTTTGGCAGGGTAAGGAGAGGGGTCAGCAGAATTGCCACCTTGGACTTCCGGAGGGCTGACTTTGGTCTCTTCAGGTCCATGGTTAAGAGAGTTCCTTGGGAGGCTGTTCTGGAGGGCATGGGAGCCCAGGAAGGCTGGACATACTTTAAGGAATTAATTTTAAAGGTGCAGGAACTAACTATACCCAAGTCAAGAAAGATGAGCCGACGCGGAAGGAGACCAGCCTGGCTGAACAGAGCTTCAGCTGGAACTTAGGAACAAAAGGAGAGTTTATGGTCTATGGAAGAAGGGGCAGGCAAATTATGAGGATTACAAACAAGAAGTGAAGCTGTGCAGGGAGAAAATTAGAAAAGCCAAAACCCACCTAGAGCTAAACATGGCCACTGTGGTGAAGAATAACAAGAGAAGTTTCTATAAATACATTAACAGTAAGAGGTGGTCTAAGGAAAATCTCCATCCTTTGTTGGATACAGAGGGAAACACAGTGACCATGGATATGGTAAAAACTGAGGTGCTTAATGCCTTCTTTGCTTCAGTCTTCAACAGTAAGATCAGTTGTTCTCTGGGCACACAGCCCCCTGAGCTGGAAGAAAGGGACGAGGAACAGAATAGGACATTCGTAATCCATGAGGAAAAGGTTATGGCCCTGCTTCATAAGCTGAATCCTCATAAATCTATGGGGCCTGATGGATTACACTCTAGAGTGCTGAGGGAGATGGCGGATGTGGTTGCCAGGCCACTCTCCATCATCTTTCAGCAGTCCTGGTTAACTGGGGATGTCCCAGTGGACTGGAGGCTGGCAAATGTAACGCCCATCTTCAAGAAGGGCAGGAAGGAGGATCCTGGTAGCTACAGACCTGTCAGCCTTACTTCAGTGCCGGGAAAGGTGATGGAACGAATAATCTCAAGAGCCATCACAGAACACTTAAAAGCCAACAGGGAGATTGGGCCCAGTCAGCATGGATTCATGAGGGGCAGATCCTGCTTGACCAATCTAATCTCATTCTATAACAGGGTGACCTGCTTAGTGGATGAGGGAAAGGCTGTCGAGGTAGTGTACCTGGACTTCAGTAAGGCCTTTGACACTGTCCCCCACAACATCCTTATGGGTAAGTTGGCTGCCCATGGCTTGGATGGGCACATACTCTGCTGGGTGAAAACCTGGCTGAATGTTCGGGCCCAAAGGGTTGTGGTCAATGGAGTTAAATACGGTTGGTGGGAATTCACGAGTGGCGTCCTGTAGAGGAATTTCTTGTGGAGCAGAGGTGCGGTATAACTATAAAAGTGTGGACAACCCAGCTTAGGCCTAAACAAAGGCTCTGTCCTTGAAACTGCCTTGGAACACAGGGAGGAGGAGGTTTTATCTGTTTTGTGAGAGCTTTGCGAGATGCTTGGCGGGAGGTGCTGGCCCCGGGGGGAGAAGGGGGGTGATAGCCGCTTGCATAGTGGAATGGCACTACCCAATAAAACGCTGGCGCGTGTAAACTTGTAACTGACCAACTTTGGGAAGGGGCAGGCGCGGGGACACTGCTGAACTGTATATATTGAGCTGTCTGGAGCAATAAAAGTTAGAACTACTTGTAGCCATATCGGTGGGATTCGTCGTTGTCTTGACCGGCTCTCCGACGGGACCCTCTTCAGCGTTCCTCAGGGCTCAGTGCTGGGGCCACTCCTGTTTAACATCTTCATCAATGATCTTGATGAGGGGATCGAGTGCACCCTCAGCAAGTTTGCAGATGACACCAAGCTGGGAGGGAGTATCGATCTGCTGGAGGGTAGAAAGGCCATACAGAGGGACCTGGACAGACTGGATCGATGGGCCCAGGCCAACTGTATGCATTTCAATAGAACCAAGTGTAGGGTCCTGTATTTTTGGTCACGGTAACTCCATGCAACGCTACAGGCTTGGGGAAGGGTGGTTGGAAGGCTGTCTGGCGGAAAAGGACCTGGACTTTCTAATCAACAGTTGGCTGAATATGAGCCAGCAGTGTGCCCAGGTGACCAAGAAGGCCAACAACATCCTGGCTTGTATTAGAAATTGTGTGACCAGCAGAAGTAAGGGAGGGGACTGTCCCCCTGTACTCAGCACTGGTGAGGCCGCACCTTGATTATTGGTTTCAGTTTTGGGCATCTCAGTATAAGAGGGATATCGAGGTGTTGGAGCGAGTGCAGAAAAGGGCAACAAAGATGGTTAAGGGCCTGGAGAATAGATCTTAGGAGGAGCGATTGAGGGAGCTGGGACTGTTCAGTTTAAGGAAGAGGAGGCTAGGGAGGACCTCATCATGCTCTACAATTCCTTGAAAGGACATTGTAGAGAGGTTGGTGCTGGTCTCTTCTCACGGGCAATTAGGGACAGAACCAGGGGTATGGTTTCAAGTTGCAACAGGTCAAGTTTAGACTGGACATTAGGAAGAAATTCTTCACGGAAAGAGTGGTAAGACACTGGAATAGACTGCCTAGGGAGGTGGTTGAGTCACCATCCCTGAATGTGTTTAAGTGTCACTTAGATGTGGTGTTGGGTGATAGTGTTTAGGGGTGAACTTGTAGTGTAGGGCTAATGGTTGGACTCGATGGTCCCAAGGGTCTTTTCCAGTCTGAACTGTTCTATGATTCTATGATTCTATGATTCTATGATTTCTGATTTTGGGACAGCCATAGCCATTATGATGTCAGGCTGAACCCTGTGGTGCAGGGACCAGATTAGGTTTAGGTTTAATAGATCCATAGAGCCTGGAGCTGCAGAGACCCTTGGGCTGTGGGGATCCATGCGAGGATCAACGACAGGACACCAATATGATGTTCCAAAGATCACTGCTTTATTGCAAAATAGCACACATTTATACTGTTTTTACTTTCCTTAGCACGCATCATGCATATTGTGATTGGCTACAGGTAGCCCAGCATGAACTGTTCACGCGTCACTCTGATTCCATTGATTGGTAACTGCCTAACAAGCACGCATATCCTGTCTTACTAGCCAAGTTCTGTGTTTCGTATACCTGTCTCCTTAAAGTTGATAATTTTGCAGTTTCAAAGTCTTGCTGTATCAATGCTTTGTCCTTTGCATGACTCCTGCCCCCCATCCCACTCACTAAGTTCTTTACTAGCGTATCCAAATAGTAGGACGCAACATCTCCCCCTTTTCTTTTAAAAATGCTTAATACAAACTGTTCCAACAATCTTCTTAAACACCGTAACACACATGGCACTAAAACACATAATGCTAACAAAAATATAACTACTGGCGCAAGCCATTTTACAATTTGCATGAGACGTGGTCCTAGTCCTAATTTTGCTAATCAATCATCAAAAGGATTGCGATTATATGTAAAAAGATTAAAGTGTTCTTTCAATTGTGCAAGCTGCTTATGAATGCCATTGGAATGATCAGACAGGTTCACACAACACATGCCTTCAAACTTGTCACAGCCATGTCCTTGAGCTAACAATGCAAAATCTATAGCGGCACGATTTTGTAACACAGTTTGTCAAATACTATCTATATCAGTCAATAGCTCAGAAATTATTTGCGATGTAACAGTATTTATGTGTTATAAACAGGAGACCAGACTATGCAGCCAGGATTGTTATTCACTCAGTACTCCTTCAACCACTCTGTTATCACACAGGGAGAACAGACTTTCCCAGGTCTGTTTTGATCATACTCTCCCATTCACTCCCATGCACATCTTGTGTACAAGAAGCGTCTTATCTGACCATTCTCGTGAATAAACTCCCAACATGAGCTGTACTCAGCTGGTCAGAGTCTCTTTTGATAATTAACAAGCAAGAGATTTGTACTTGTTTAGAAAAGAGCTCAAGGATGAAAGTCTTAATTCTGCAATGCAGTGCTGCCGGCATGGCTACCTGTAAAATGGGTATTCGCAGTTCCCCCCTCTTTATTTTTTCGTCACCATCAAAGTCATGACATGTACTTTTGGTTCTGTTTTTCGTATAACTGTTTCCTTAAAGATGATAATTTTGAAGTTTCAAGGTTTTGCTGTATCAACGATTTGTCCTTTGCATGACTCCTGCCTCCCGTCCCACTCAATGACCTGTTTAGTTCTTTATTAGGGTATCCAAATAGTAGGACGCACCATTGGGTTGGACAAGGCATTCCAATTTATACAGTATTTAATATGTGAGGATGTGCAGAATGCCAGTTAGGGGCATTCTTTCCAGTAATTCTCAATAACATGTGTGAATGCCTTATCTCCTTGAAAGATGTGTGAAGGCCCTACCTACTAGAAAGAGTTGCATATGCCCTATCTCTTTGAAAGATGTGCTAGACAAAAGATCATCCTGACTCCACAAGATTTCCTAATCCCTACACATATTTGTCGCCAGGGCTGTTTGAGACATTTGTAGCCTTATCAGATTGCCCCTCTACAACATTCCATAGGACCAAAAACTGTTTTTGTTTTCTGACCATGCTGGGGGGTTGTAAAAATGACAAGAAATGTTTATGGGAAAATCCACGAATCAGTCCGCTACACATAGAGCCTGTAGCTGCACAGACACTTGGGATGGAAAAGGCATTCCAAGGGGAGCATGGCACTGCACCAACAGTTCTCCACACACACCTTTCTGATTTTGGGACAGCCATTGCCATTGTGACGTCAGGCTGAACCCTGATGTGCAGGGTCCTGGTTAGGGTTAGAGTTCGGAAATCCAGAGTGTCACGTCCCACCCAGAAGAGAGGGACAAGTGACTTTCAGATTCTTAATACACCACTGGCTTAGGCAACTGTGAGACAAGTCTCAAGGTCCATACACAAACATTTATTAATTTATCACAATCTATATATTGTACTCACGACAATTGACTCTAAAAGCAAGATAGGGCAGACAATACAACAAAAATCCAAGAAAAGGCTCATTAAGCAATGAACTTACAACAAAATAATAGTAACAAGTGACATGTGGAAGAAAGACTCTGTAACCCAGAAAGCTATAAAATAGGTATGATTTAATCAGTGCTAGGTGCACAGGGGAATGCTTTTCTGAGAAAAAGTACACATCTAAACCATGCAGCTACCTTGGTTATATGCAGTAAAAGTTACATAGTCATGAGATGCCTACACATATTCATAAACTATCCCAAAAAAGACACTCAGTTCTGGTGGTCAGCAACTCCTCCTCTTGACGCTTATGCTGTTCCTCCTGGTGGTCTTGGGCAGGGGTCTTCAGGGATGAAGACAGCATGTCTTCCTCACGATGAAGTTTTTACCCTCGTCCCAAAACTAGTTGTTCTCAGCACTTTTTCGCAAGAAGTTTTATTATCAAATTACACAAGGGGGTTCATCACCAGATGGTCCTTGTTAGTTGCCCTTAACACTAGTGTCCTTGCCAATTTGTCTTTGTTTTATGTTCTTTTGCAATGGGTACTGAACTGCCTCATCCTGTAGGCCTCTGATTGATTACATCGTAACGACCCTGGGAAGTAACTTCCCTCATTCTAGCGGCCCTGAGAGATTGCTTCCCACTGGATGCTATTTCCCCTATCAATCCCCCCCTTTCTAGGAAATTAGTAAATTCTTTTACTACAACTTAAAACTCTTCTAATTTGGTTAGTAACAACTCATATCTAATAAGGGGACTCTCTGTCTAATATCTACTCAAAGTACTTATTCGATTCCAACCTCTGCCTCAGTTGGTGTTTCTTCCAGGAGCTATAAGCATCCCCAGAATTCTGATAGCACCAGAAGGTACACTTAACAATTACAAGCATAGGCAGGTACAGCATTCCCATAATCAGAACTCCTAATACTATCATGATTATTGTTCTTAGCCAGGTCAAATCAGGAAGCCAGGAAGTGAGCTTTTTCCAGAGGTTGGAAAACCCCCAGGAGGTATCATCTTTAGTAACCTCATGTCATATTTTGGTTTGCTCCCAAATTTCTTGTCTGTAGCGATTCTCCCACTCTGATCTACGTACATACAGCAGCTAGTATTTATCACTGTGCATACCCCTCCTTGTGAGGCTAGCAGGAGGTCCAAAGCCATCCGATTCTGTAAGACCACTTCTGACAGGCTGGATATTTCTATCTGTAGTGCTCGAATGGCATCTATTGTCCTGTTTTCAATAATCTCTATTGTTGCTGAAATATTTACTATTGCTTTTTCTAACTCACTCACTCCTAACCATGGGATGAACCATCTGGCAAAACTGTGGAAGGTGGATGGTTTTTCTATTAGGGGGTTTCCCTACGAACTCTCTTAAGGAGTGGTCTAATCCATCCCTCATGGGTTTCTAATGTGGGATATATCATCACATTAGGGACTATTGCTCCTAAAGTGCAGGTTCCTTTCCAATTAGCAGGTAGAGCTTTATAGGCTGTATTATTACATATCCAATACCATCCACGCCCTTCTGGCACTGACCATGAAGTAATTATCTTAGAGTGCTGAGAGGTTCCTATATCCCAGGTCTTATTGCAATTCATATGATTCCCCACATATACACTATCCTTGCAGTCTATTTTTCCCATTCCCTTTGGAGGGTTACATCTCCGGATACATGTACAGTAGGGAATAGGACTTTCAGGGCTTGCAATTTTTAATTCCTATCTCTCCTCTTCATTTGATTCCCATTCCGAATTAACCCATAATGTGGGTGTAAATTCATCTTTTGGTATTGGTATGCCAATTAAGGTCATTTGCTTTCCCCTGTACTCAGGCATCTGAGAACATATCCAGCAATCGGTCCGGTTCATGGCTTGAGAAACGCCTTTCACAAGGGTGTAGTGTGAGTTTAAGTACCATCCTGCTCCTAAAGTTATCAGTGAGAGGAGCATAATTTTCCTGGCTGGACCTGGGTTACTTTCCATGGCGACTTACAGGATATCTTTAATCTAGAGTGATGAATCTAGCCATTCTGTTCTTTTATCTTGACTGCAGTGAAGGTGGTCAGCAGGACTTGGAATGGTCCTTCCCACTGTGGGTTTAGAGATTTTTCTGCAAGAGACTTAACATACAGATAATCTCCGGGTTGTATATTATTTACTGGACCATCCAAACCTCTACTTTGAGTCCCAAACACACGTTTTTTGATTTTCTTAATTTGCTTACTCAGTTCCACCACGTAACTAGTTAGGATCTCATCTCCAATCTGGGAAGACAATCCTTTCTGTGTATCATAAGGATGACCATACAAAAAGGGGCTCAGTCCCTCCTTTGCCCGAGGTCTTGTACGAAATACCCCCGGAGTCTCCCTTGGGGAGAATGTTGAGGTTTGGGATAGCCTGCACATTCCCCTAAAGGTAACCAAGGATAATGGTAAAGGTTTTTTTCTTGTTTTGTTTTGTTTTTCCTGGCCGGACTATATTCTGGAGAGAGGATATAGATGGTCCCCTCTTGGGCTAGAGGGAAAGGGAATAAATGAGGGTTGGAGTTTAGGAAGGGAGAAGAGGGGGATAACAAGGATGCAGAGGATGTGTTCCAATACCTTCTCTCCTCCTTATCCCCGAGCTCCTCCAGCTCCCCCGGGGGATGTAAGATGTTTGTATCCCCAACTCCCGAATCAGGGACATGAAGGAGGAACTGCCCCTACTGCTCTTTTGGGAAAGGGGGACAGTAAAGGGGAGGAAGGCAGAATACTGTGTCCCCTTCTACAGCTAGAAGGAGATAAAAGGAGATAAAAGTTGCCGCTGCCGCCGACTAAACTGGATGCTGCACCCACCACCTCACATTCTCGATGATGTAGGAAGTGCAGCACAGAAGCCCAACTCACGTCAACTACACGTGACCAAGAGAAAGACCAGCTGGGAGGAGTAAGCCCCAGCCCGTCTCCCCCTTTCCTCAGCTAATCAGAGCTGCCTGGGTATGGCCTTGCTCCAGAAGGGTTTTGTGGGTGTCACGATACCCCGGTACTCCTCATGCTCAGTGAGCTGGGCTTGTGGAAGGATAAATACGCTGTGCAAGAGCAACTACGAGAGAGAGGAATGAGAAAATGCGAGAGAAACAACCCTGCAGATACCAAGGTCAGCGAAGAAGGAGGGGGAGAAGGTGTTCCAAGTACTGGAGCAGAGATTGCCTTGCAGCTTATGGCGAAGACCATTGTGACACAGGTTGTTCCCCTGCAGCCCATGGAGGTCCATGGTGGAGCAGATATTCGCCCTGTAGCCCATGGATGACCCCACGCCAGAGCAGGTGGATGTGCCCTGAAGGAAGCTGTGACCCCGTGGGACGGCCCATGCAGGAGCAGGTTTTCTGGCAGGACCTGTGACCCCTTGGGGGAATCCATGCTGGAGCAGTCCATTCCTTAAGAACTCCACCCCGTGGAAAGGATCCATGCTGGAGTAGTTCTTGAAGAACTGCAGCCCATAGGAAGGACCCACGTTGGAGAAGTTCATGAAGGACTGTATCCTATGGAAGGGGCCAGAGGGGCCCCACACTGAAGCAGTGGAAGAGTGTGAAGAGGAAGAAGCCGCAGGGATGAAATGTTATGAACTGACCCCAACCTCCATTCCCCATCACCCTGTGCTGCTGGGGGGGGGAGGGGGAAGAGAGGGGGCGAGGAGAGGATGTAGAAGAGTCAGGAGTGAAGCTGAGCCTGGGAAGAAGGGAGGGGTGGGGGATGAAGGATCGGCCAACTATAGACAAGCTTAGGACTGTAACTGGAAGATAGCTCACCTGTATATTCTATATAACCTGTGTGTTACTTATGAATAGAAGAATTGTGAGGACTCCAGCGTGCACCAGAATGTTTTTGGGGAGATCCTCTGGTTCCCTGATTGGGTGAGTCTCTGCGACAGATATCTGGGATATCAACAACATTGGTCTGGGGTATCGGTTGTATTGGTTGCTCACGAATGTAGTATGGCGAGCTGAAAGGCACGGACTCAGCTCTCGAGAGAAGCTAAGACCAAGTTTATTAGCAAGAAGCACTATTTATGGGTTACAAACAGGAGACCAGACTATGCAGCCGGGGTTGTTATTAGCTCATGTACTCCTTCAATCGCTCTCTTATCACACAGGGAGAACAGACTTTCCCAGGTGTGGATACCCTACATTTCACAGTGGCAGCCGGTGGCGAGTTCACCACAGAGCACAACCTTAGGGAGGCGGCGATCCTCCATCCTGGAGACGTGCCCTGCCCAGTGCAGCTGCGTCCTCAGCAGCATGGCCCTGCCTGTTCAAGGACAGTAACATTAGTCACGTAGTCAGTCCAGGGGATGTTTAGGATTGTACGGAGGCAGCGCTGATGGAAATGTTCGAGGAGTCACAGGTGGTGTCGGTAGATGACCCATGATTCAGACCCATACAAAAGAGCAGACAGTACAACGGCTCTGTAGATACTAATCTTTGTACTTTTCTGTCGTTGTAGAGACGGACACGACACATCTGTATGGTGATCAAAGTGGCTCAAAAATGGCTCCTTTATTAGACAAAGGGTGTGCCTTTTATACATAGCTGTAGGTAGTAGAAGAAGGTAGCGTGGTCTTTGCCTATAGGTTAAACACTTGTTGTTCAAGTTCTAATTGGTTAATACTGAGCAGCTTCCAGCTGGGCTCATCCCCCCGGATCTTGAGGGAGAAGGTTCCGCAAACGTGTCCAAACTCAGTACACACAACTTCCCATCTCAAGGGTACACTGGGAATTTGTCAAGGTCAATGTCTTCAACCCATGCCAGGTTTTCAGCAGTCCAGCTGCCATCCCCCACAATTCCCCCTTTTTGTTTTTGAGCTACAAACGCTGCCTCAACAGTCTGATGCAGGGCCCTTCGCATCAGAGTGATCAAGCAGGGTAGCATTAAGAGCACGATTACAACCACAAGCACTATTAAAAATCCTGTTTTAACCAAAGACATTAAAGACCCTGACAAACCCCATTGCCCAAACAACTTTTCAATGCCAAAAAAACCTGTGTCTTCTTGAATCTGATGAGTCATGATTTGTAGATCTTGTATTTTCTTGTGGATGGATTCCGAATGATCTTCCAGGTTCATGCAACACATTCCGTCAAACTCTTCGCATCCATGCCCATGCGCCAGAAGCAAGAAATCAATTGCTGCACGGTTCTGCAAGGTAGCATGCCTTATTGAGCTTACATCGTTAGCCAATTGTGACAAAACTTCAGAGGTTAAATTAGCATTCTTTTCTATCCAGCAAGCCATTTTATTTAAAGTTGTAAGTGCATTTGCAACTGCTACACCAGGGGCAAAAATAGAAGCAAAAATACGTTCTGCAGTATTCCAAAGTTGCGCATTGCTATCACAATTTTTCAGCAGTGTCACTGATCTTTTCGCACGCCCCCGAGAAAAGGCATGCAAATCACTGTGATTTAATAGCATTTTCATAGGTGGTGTCATCATGGCCAAGCTACCAAAAGTACAAGGACCTCCTACAGCCATGGTTGGTATGCCGGCCCAAGCTCGCTCCCCACACAGTAAGAACAACCCTTTTGGCAGTCGTGATGCAGATCCGATTCCCGTTACTGAGTGGCTCTTGTTTCCAGCAACATGCTGACACCATTGAGAGGCATTCTGCCAAAAGGGGGACAAAGGTGTAACGTCAGATACTTCGATATCACTGTTCACTGTCAGGGGTAACCCATTGGAGGTCTGCCAACAAGTGCTATTAACATACAGGCATGATCGTGCAGTCAAAGTTCTCAGAATCTCTAATTCTTCCGGCTCCCTGCTTTCTGGTAATTTGGTGGCCCAGTCAAAAAACCCAAGGGTGCAATTTTGGATACTGCCATTACATTTCTTTGTAACAGATAATCCTCCCATACCACGCTGAGCTACTAATAAATGCGCTTCTGAATCATTCAATGGAACACCTATTAAGCAGGTATGAAAAGGCTGATAAGGTTGAGCAAGAGAAACACAAAAGCTGCTCTGGTTAAGTTGGTGCATTAAAGTCACCCAAACGGTGGTCCCATGCCAGGCTGGTGGGACATCATGGGGTCTTCCGGGAATCCAGAACAGGCCGCACGCAACGAGCAGGACACCAACGAGGACCATTATCTGTAGAGACACAAGCATAACCCCTTCCCCAGGTTATCAAATCAAATGGCCCCTGCCATTGGCCTGTTGCCAAGTCCTTCATTTGGACTTTGACACCTTTTTGAGCTTGCAATTTCGAGAAAAGAGAAGAGAAATGTCGGAAGATAGGAGAAGTATCAAAGTCATCACTGTGCTGTAAAAAGTTAAGAACATAAAGAACTTTGTCCAGACGTGCCTGTGGTGGTTCCCTCACCATTCCCCTTTTTGTTTTTGAAGCATGCGCTTCAGTGTGCCATGAGCACGTTCAATAATAGCTTGGCCTGTTGGTGAGTGAGGAATACCGGTAAGATGTGTGACTCCCCACATATCAAGAAATGTTTTAACTTTCTTTGAGGTGTAAGCCGGACCATTATCTGTTTTTATTTGCTTTGGTACTCCAAAAATAGAAAAGGATTTTTGGAAATGCCTAATGACATCTTTGCCTGTTTCTCCAGTGTGAGCTGTGGCAACCATGGCATGCGAATAAGTGTCAATAGTAACGTGAACATATTTTAGGCGTCCAAACTCATCTATGTGAGTGACATCAGTTTGCCAAATCTGTAAGGCTTGCAACCCACGTGGGTTGGTGCCAAAAAACACGGGTGCATGAGTTCCCTGACAATCAGGACAAGTGGCTATAATGGAACGTGCTTCAGAGTGAGACAGGCCAAATTGTCGTCGCAATGCTCGGGATCCCTGATGAAAAAATTGATGCGACAAAACAGCTTGTTGCTTAACATTAGGCACCGGGCCTAAAGCAAGAGCAGAAACAAGGGCATCAGCCCTGGCGTTACCTTCTGTATAAAATCCGGGCAATGATGTATGACTACGAATATGTAGTATAAAATACGGTTCTTTGCGGTGCTGAATAGTTTTCCACAGTGTTAGTAAAACATCAAATAACAATGGATTGTCTGAAGTAGTAAGGACAACTTTGTCCAAGCGCGCCACCAAATTGGCAGCATATGCCGAATCTGTAATAATGTTGACGGGACCAGGGAATAAGGTAAAAGCTAAAGCTATTGCTCTCAATTCAGTTACTTGCGGGGAACCGTTTTGCAAAACTACTTGCGACTTCCATTGACCAGCATCCAGCCAAACAACTGCTGCTTTGCCCGTTTTTCCGGATCCATCCGTAAAAACAGTAGGACCCTGTACCGGTTCAGGTTGACTAAGGATTTTTTGTCCACAAGGGACTTCTTTAGCAAACTTTAACAAGGGATGTGAGGGCAAATGATAAGAGATTTGGCCTGAGAACCCAGCCAAAGCAGCCTGTAGTTCATACTGATTTGCTAGGCACCATTCAAAATACCAGCTTTGTACGGGGAGTACAATAGTCATAGGGTCGCGCCCGGTTAATTCTAAACACCTCTTTCGAGTCTTGATAATAACATCAGCAATCAGTTCAAACAACATGGGAGCAGTTTTACGTGACCGAAAAGGTAAAAATAACCACTCTAAAATATGCAAGGGGTCATGCCATTCAGGGTTCCATTGGACTATAGCACCAAAAGGCACTACGTTATCAATCAAAATAAAAACTTGAACATTCTGGGAAAAATCGATCCGATCTATAAATTTATCATGCAATGCTCGTTCTACCAAGAGCAATGCTGCTTTTGCTTCTGGAGTTAAGGTCCTGGGTTCCAAGGGATCATGTGAATGCTTTAAAAGTTCCAACAGGGGTTGCAATTGTGAGTTAGTCAAGCCCAAATATGGCCTGATCCAATTCAAAGAGCCCATTAATTTTTGCACATCATTAAGGGTTCGAATTTGCACATCCAATTTTACTGGCTGAGGCATAACTTGCGTATTTGTAACAATCATGCCTAAGTACTTCCATGGTGTTACAGGTTGAATTTTTTCAGGTGCTATGACCAATCCAAACTGTTGCAAGCAATGAGTGGCCATTTTTTCCATTTTACTTAACCGGTTTTTGTCAGAGGCAGCCAACAAAATATCATCCATGTAATGGTAACAATAGTCTTCCGGAAATGCTTTCCGAACAGGTGACAATGCTTGTGCAACAAACCACTGACAAATTGTTGGCGAATTTTTCATGCCTTGTGGCAGAACTTTCCACTGATATCTTTGTGAAGGTGCCTCATGATTGACAGAAGGCACAGAAAATGCAAATTTCTCTTTGTCTTGCTCTGCCAATGGTATTGTGAAAAAACAGTCTTTTAAGTCCATTACAATTATGTCCCACTCCAAGGGGATCATGGCTGGAGAGGGAAGACCTGGCTGTAAGGCTCCCATGGTAGTCATTACAGCATTCACCTGCCTCAGGTCATGTAAAAGTCGCCACTTGCCAGATTTCTTTTTAATGACAAACACTGGAGTATTCCAAGGACTGTGAGAGGGTTCGATATGTCCCGCAGCTAATTGTTCTTGTACTAAATCCTGCAGGGCCTGTAATTTTTCACAATTCAGGGGCCACTGATCCACCCACACAGGTTTGTCAGTGAGCCAAGTCAAGGCAAGGGTGGGCTGTTGAACGCCCTGCAGCACAGTGACCCCCGTCAAAAATCCGTGGTAATTCTAACTCCCCACTGGGAAAGACAATCTCTACCCCATAAGTTCAACGGGGCGTATGTCACATAAGGCCGAATTGTAGCCGTCTGGCCCTCTGGGTTAGTAACAAGAACTGTATTAGCTGACATTACAGTCTGAGTAGCACCACCCAAGCCAACCACCCCCATTCCCATGTTACCGACAGGCCAGGTGGATGGCCATGAGTGTTGAGATATAATGGTTACATCTGCTCCGGTGTCCAACAGTCCTGACAGCTGCACCGATGATGGAGAATGTCCTTTCATTGTCACTGTACAAAGTAGCTGTGGCCGTTGAGAGGTAACTGTCTGAGACCAAAACACTTGAGGCAAGCCAGTCGATCCGAAGCCTCCGTCTCGTCGTTCTTTTTGCTCTGTATTAGGAACAGAACTCAAAAAAGGAACAAGTTGAGCAATTCGTGTCCCCTTTGGGATAGTCACAGGGGGATATGATGTTGAAACCATAGCACAAATTTGTCCAGTATAATCAGCGTCAATAACACCAACATGTACAATAATGCCATTGACTGTACTACTTGAGCGTCCAATTAGTAAAGCACTTAATCCTCTTCCTATGGGGCCAAAGGCATCCATAGGAATTTTCATAACTTATTTAGTCACAATAGTTACTGTGTCGGCGGTGGATATATCCATCCCTGCCGATCCACTGGTTTTTCCGGTGAGGCGGTCGCAGAGGGGAAGGTTTGCTGACCCACCCCGAGAAATGGGTTGGTGAGAGGCACTTGTGTCTGTGCGCGCCCCCTCGCGCTCTTCTTCCCGTTTCCCGAGAGGGGCTGTCCATTCACGTGATATTTTGATCTGCATTGTTTTGCCAAATGACCAGCTTTACCGCAACGATTGCAAGTCACTCCCTTTGTGTTAGCATTGGGACTATTTGTTTTCAATGGTCGTTGTGGGCAATTACTTTTGAGGTGTCCTTCTTGACCACACCCAAAACATTTTGGTTTCTGTCTAATAACTCTGGCGAGAGCTGCCATCTTGTGTTCAACTGTACCAACTTTAGAGCAGGCCGAGACCATATCAGCAACAGAGGGATCTCCTGGCAAGGCTTCTATTATTTTTTGGCAGTCCTCATTCGCGTTATCTTTTGCTAACTGTTTCACTAATATCTGGCGCAGCCCTTCATCATCAGCTTGTTTTTCAACTGCCGCAACTACTTTTTCTACAAACTGTAAAAAGGGTTCCTTTGGTTGTTGTTGTATAGTAACATATTTCTGCCGTGGCTCGGCCATCTCCATAGTTTTTATCAGTGCTGACATTCCAACCCGCTGAGTCTGTTCTAATAATAGTGGAGGCCATTGTGCCTGAACTTGGGGATTAGCGAAAGCATTAGTTCCCATTAATGCATCCAGTCCTGTTCCTTGTCTTGGATCTCCCTGAGGCAGCTGCATATTTTCTAGAGCTGTTTTTTGTGCCAATTGTCTCCAGGTAGAATAAAAAACCGAATACTGAATCGGCTGAAACAGTACTTGTGCTAAATGCGCAATATCATATGGACATAACAAATCTGTATTGATTACTCGTATAAACTGCATAACCTCTGGAGAATTAATGCCAAATTTTGCTGCCTTTGCCTGGAGATCTTGGACTACTTTCCAAGCAATGGGAGAGTGCTCATCGCACTGCCCTGTGTTCGGTGCCGCTTTAAACACAGGATATGCTACACTTTCAAGGTCAGAGGGTCCCAGATCAGGGCACGTTTCTCGCGGAAGGTTAAGCTTCTCTACCAAATTCCAATCTCCTACTTCAGCAGCTTTTTTCCGAACGTGCTTCCAAAATCGCGTGGGATTACGGGGTAGAGCAATCACAGTAGCTGGGGGTAACGTCCAGGGGGATGCCTTTCCCGTTCGCTTTTCTGGGCGACAGGCGGGGTCACCCTCCTGTGTACACGATTGAAGAGGAACTATTCTCCCTTCGTCTTCACTGTTACCGCTATCTGGCAAGGGAGGGTACTGAGAGGCAACAGTGGATGGCTGGGTTGAAAAACCGCCTTCTTTCACATCAAAAGGCACATCAAAAGGGGCTGGCGGGTTTCCAACACAACTGCCTTCAGATGTTAACTCTGCTAATTGCTGCGCAGGTGTCTTATATCTTGGTTTATTGTCTAAAAAGTACTGCGGGGAAAGGCATTTGCTCTCTGACAATTTTTGTGTTGGAGAGGTCGAATCTGATTTTTTGTTAGAGTCCGAGGGAGGAGGGAGCTGCAAAGCCTCCATCCTTCCTTCAACCTCCTCCATTTTTTTCTCATGGAGGGCCCCAGCAGCCGCCTCCCCCGAAATCTCCTGCAATTCTTTTTCTTTTAACTCTCGCTCCGCTCTCATTTCTTTCAGAGTCTCACTCAATAATCGCCAAGTAGTAGCTAACTCAGAAGCGTCCTTCGATCCTAAAGAAACTGCGTCCCATAACTTTTGCCCCACCTCTTGCCAAGCAGAAACACTGAAAGTGACAGACGCAGACGCCTCAAATCCCTGCTTTTCACTCCACAGTAACATACGCCGTAGTGCAAAATCACTACACTTGACTCCTCTTTTAGCAAGAAGAGCTTTCCAGAGGCACAAAATAGAGTCCTCCTCTTTAGAAATATGCTGACCCATATTTCTTAAACCCTGTTCCCGACGGTTCACCTTTCCAGGTGTCTTAATTTTCAGGTCCGGACCAAAGCAGACTCCCACTGCTCTCAGCTACGCCGGGCTCCGTCTCCGCTGCACGTCGACCTGCAGCCCAAAAAACGGTTTTTTCGCCTTTTTTCTGTTATCACGTCGTTTTTCTTAGAATGTCGACATGTCGACACGCCAGCACGTCGACACGTCGGGGTCACCAGATGTCGTTGTAGAGACGGACACGAAACATCTGTATGGTGATCAAAGTGGCTCAAAAATGGCTCCTTTATTAGACAAAGGGTGTGCCTTTTATACATAGCTGTAGGTAGTAGAAGAAGGTAGCGTGGCCTTTGCCTATAGGTTAAACACTTGTTGTTCAAGTTCTAATTGGTTAATACTGAGCAGCTTCCAGCTGGGCTCATCCCCCCGGATCTTGAGGGAGAAGGTTCCGCAAACGTGTCCAAACTCAGTACACACAACTTCCCATCTCAAGGGTACACTGGGAATTTGTCAAGGTCAATGTCTTCAACCCATGCCAGGTTTTCAGCAGTCCAGCTGCCATCCTCCACACTTTTCTTCAGGTGTTTATTGCACCAGACTCTTTTATGGAGTCTTCCAAAAGCTCTGTATGCCTTTGCTAACCTGTTGTCTCTCTCTTTGTCAATCTTACCATCCAAGGAAATGATAGTTCCTAGATAGGTGAACTGCTGGACTGACTTAAGCTCTGATTTGCCTATGGTCATGTGGGGATGATGGGAGACTTCCTGAGGTGCAGGTTGGTAAAGAACTTCTGTCTTCTTCAAGCTGACTTGCAGCCCAAAAAGCTCAGCAGCCTCTGCAAAGCAGAATGTTAAGCTCTGCAGAGCTGCTTCTGTGTGAGCAACGAGGCCGGCATCGTCAGCAAAAAGCAGCTCGCGGACAAGGTGATTTAGGGTCTTAGTGTGGGCCTTCAGTCGCCTTAGGTTGAATAGGTTGCCATCGGTACGATAACGGATGTAAATGCCATTATCTTCATCGAGGTCTGCCGTGGCCCTTTGGAGCATCATGCTGAAGAAGACTGTGAATAGAGTTGGTGCGAGAACGCAACCTTGTTTCACACCATTGGTTATTGAGAAGGGCTCAGAGAGTGCATTGCCATATCTGACTTGGCCGCGCTGATCCTCGTCTAACAGGATAATCATTCTGAGGAACTTGGGAGGACATCCTAATCGTTCCAAGATCTGCCACAGGCCTTTTCTGCTCACAGTGTCAAAAGCTTTGGTGAGGTCAACGAAAGTTACACAGAGTCCTTTGTTCTGTTCCCTACACTTTTCTTGGAGTTGTCTGAGAACAAATACCATGCCTGTGGTAGTCCTGTTGGCTCTGAAACCACATTGACTTTCAGGTAGAAGTTCTAAGAGAGCTGGTACTAGTCTGTTTAAAAGTATTCTTGCAAGGATTTTAGCAGCAACAGAGAGCAAAGTAATACCTCGGTAATTTGAGCAGTCTGATTTTTCTCCTTTCTTCTTGTACAGCGTGATGATGACTGCATCACGGAGATCTGATGGAAGTTCGCCTTGTTCCTAGGAATGCACAATGATCTTGTGAAATTTAGCATGGAGTACTTGGCCTCCGTGCTTCCAGACTTCTGGTGGGATTCCATCAATCCCAGCTGCCTTGCCAGTTTTCACCTGCTGTATGGCCTTGAGAGTCTCTCCCATAGTAGGGGCTATATCCAATTTGTTTTTCACTGATTGTTGTGCAGTGTGCCGAATTGCTGAGCCTTGAACTACACGGTTGACACTGAAGAGAGTCTGGAAATGTTCAGACCATCAATTCAGGATGGAGGCTTTATCTGTGAGAAGCATTTGGCCGTCTGCACTTAGCAGCTGGCTTTGAACGTGGTGTGTGGGTCCGTACACTGCTTTCATAGAATCATAGAATGCCTCATAGAATCCTCTGTGGTCACCTGAATCAGCACATAGTTGAGTCTTTTCTGCTAGGTTGATCCACCACTTGTTCTGGATGTCTCGAAGTTTCTGTTGGAGCTTACTTCATGCAAGAGGAAAGGCTGCTTTTCTTACATGGCAAGATGGCTGAGCGAGGTGTGCTTGGTGAGCATTTCTCTTCTTTGTCAATAATTCCTGGATCTCTTGATTGTTTTCATCAAACCAGTCTTTGTTTTTCTTGGAGGAGAACCCTAAAGATTCTACAGAAGACTGGAGGATGTTCTTTTTAATATGTTGCCAAAGCTCTTCAGGAGAGAGATCTATGGGATGGTCTTCAAGTCTAGTTTAAAGATTTACCTGGAAGCTGTCTCTCACTGTAGCTATTTGAAGATTGTTAACTTGGAGCCTCCTCCTTGGAATGCCACCCCTCTTAGGTTTGGGCTTAAAGTGGAGGTTAAGTTTGCATCGCACAAGGCGGTGGTCTGTTTGACATTCTGCACCAGGCATCACTCGAGTATAACGGACATTGCGAATATTGCTCTGACGCACTAAGACGTAGTCCATGAGGTGCCAGTGCTTGGATCGAGGATGCATCCAGATTGTCTTCAAGCTGTCTTTCTGCTGAAAGATAGTGTTGGTGATGGTGAGCTGCTGCTCTGCACAGAACTCTAGCAAGAGGCGACCATTGTCATTGCAGTTTCCAACACCATGCTTGCCTAGTACTCCTTTCCAGGCTTCAGAGTTCTTTCCTACTCTGGCGTTGAAGTCACCAAGGAATATGATCTTTTCATCTCCAGGAACCTTTTGGGTGAGGCGGCGCAGGTTGGTGTATCGTGCCGCTGATACAGAGAAGTAAAATCATTTAGTGGGACATCGCCAATGCTGCGAATAGTTTAGCAAAATGTAAACATAAAGTCAAGCCCGCTGTCGTTTTTTGACCCTGGGTGGCCGCCAGGTACCCACACAGCCGCTCTCTCACTCCCCCTTCACTGCTAGACAGGGGGAGAAAATATTTCAAAGGGCTTAAACTAGAGTATAATAAGCTTGCATTGCTTTATTCTTGTATTACTTTGAAATAGAGAGTAAACTATGCTTATCCTTCTGTTGGTGCCTGTGTCCCTCTTCTGCGGGACACCCCTCCCCTTGGGCTAATTAGCATTACAACTCCCTAGGGTACCCCCAGGTTTTTCCTGAAGGGACTCCTCACCTCAGTCAGATCACTGCGGGAGCAGACAAGGACCATCTAAAGGAAAAGGTATTCTTTAGAATTTTCTGTTCTGGAACTTCTGGGAAATGTAGAGATTTCTGTTCTGGAACTGGGTAATGGGACCGGTCAGGAAGGGTATACCTGTAAGTCGTGAGGAGATGTCCTATGCAAGGTAAAGAGCATTGGCGCTCGCCCCGGGTGATTGGGGTTTGAGTCCCCATACGGTGGTGGCAGGGTAAGTTGGGTACCCTGACCAATAGTAACTTGGGTTCTCCTGGACAAGGTGGCAGGAGTGGTATAGTGGTATGTTGCAAGTATTATTGTCATCTGCTGTAAAAATCCGGTACCGTGTATTACATGTTAACGCTTAAGTGTGCTATTGATATTTTTACATCATTATTTATGATGTCTGAAAGTAAGTTTAAAAGTGCTGGATGGGTGTGCGAGTGAGTGAGACGCAGTCTGACTGCAAAGCGAGTGTGGAGTTCTGACCCACGGTTCCGTTATCCCGTGAGGGGTATGGCCGGAGACGAACGAAGCGATTGTAGTGACTTGCGGAAAGCAGACTCCACAATCAGATTGTAAAGTAGGTACGTTTATTCAGCACTGGGCAGCACATGCGGGTACCGCCATTAAAGCCATGCGGGCCCCAACGCGGCACTCGCCTGAACTATATACATTAAAGTGTTCCATATTCATAATGTTTCGCAATACGCCTATACATATGGATAACCTCTCCCGCTTCGTATTAAAATGAGTCATTTCCATAATCTCCTCCTGTCTGCACTTGCACAGTGCCTCCTGGTGGTGGTCATTGAGGGTCTTCTGGAGGAAGGCTCGTAGTCTTCCTCACTATGCACTTTTCACCTTTAGCTCCTTGCGCAGACTCAGTCATCCTTCGGCTTTCATCCAAACTGCGGAGCTGGTATCAACCGGTCTTGAACTGCTCCAATGGGTTTCTACAATGCTCAACTGCTATCAAAGAGAAGCTAACGATCTATGTAATTAATCAGTATCTTTGCCTTTGCTTAAATACAATCATCTACTAATTTTCCTATTATTGTCCCTTCAGTAGAGTCTTAGAACTCTTATAACGCGGAGGGAGAACTCTCTGACTCCCACCTAGGAAGAACCCTTTCAAGTACTCTTGACAACTGAAACCGCAATCGGAACAAAAGAAAAGGGGTGGATGCAAAAAGAAATAACCCTCTTCAGTTGATATTTAAAAGATAAATTAGAAATCTGAACAACTGTATATTTCACCTTGAAAATGAATGCAAGCCAGTTTTTATTGTAAATTGTTTTATTTGTAATCATACCATGTGAGTAGTATTCGAGTGGGATATTCATTGAGAAAGTCGTGGGACGTGGTTAGCTTGGAAGAATAATGAGAGACAGGTTGAGGTTATCAGAATAGTTTGTGGAAAGATAAAGGAGTGTTTTGGTTTGACCTGGGTAGATTTCAGCGGCGGGGGGGGAGCTGCAGGGTGGTTTCTGTAAGAAGCTGCTAGAAGCTCCCCAAGATTGATAGAGCCAATGCCAGCCGGCTACAAAGAGGGACCCGCCGCTGGCCAAGGCTGAGCCTATCAGTAAGGTGATAGCAGAGGAACGCCTCTGTGAAAAACATATTTAAGAACGGGAAAAAGAACTGCGCCATAACAGCTGGCACAGAGATGGAGGAGTGAGAATCTGTGCAGACACCAAGGTCAGTGAAGAAGGAGGGGGGGGAGGATGAGCTCCAGGCGCCGGAGCAGAGAGAGTCCCCCGGGTCCGTGGTGAAGACCATGGTGAAGCGGGTTGTCCCCCTGCAGCCCATGGGCGAGGTGCAGAAGTCCACCGTGAGGATCACCACGTAGATCTCCACCGAGGACTCCACGCCGTGTGGGTGGATGCCTGAAAGGGGACTGTAGCCCGTGGGAAGCCCGCATCAGAGCAAGTCGCTGCCGGAGCCTGTAGCCCGTGGAAGAGAGGAATGCCCACGCTGGAGCAGGTTGGCCGGTGGGACTTTTGGGACACTGCGGGTGGCTCACGCTGGAGCAGTTTCCCCCAAAGGACTGCGCCTCAGACTCACGAGGGGTGGGCTGCCCCTCGTGAGGTGTCTCACATCGGGCAGTTTGTGATGAATTGCCCTTCGTGGGACGACTCACGCGGAGAAGAGAGTGTGAAGCTCGTCTCCCGTGAGAGGGACCCCACAGTGGCCCTGGGGAAGAGTGAAGAGTCCTCCCCCGGAGTGAAGAAGCGGTGAAACCAACGTCGGATGAACTGACCTCAGCCCCCATTCCCTGTCCCCCTGCGCCGCTCGGGGGGAGGAGGTGGAGAAACCGGGATTGATGTTAAGCCCGGGAAGAAGGGAGGGATGCGGGGAAGGTGTTCTGTTTGAGATCTGTTTGCTCTTTCTTACTTCTCACTACTCCTCTCTGATTAGTTCTTTTAATAAATGTACCTAATTTCCCCAAAACTGAGTCTGTTTTGCCCGGGACGGTAAATGAGGGTGATCTCCCTGTCCTTATCTCAAAACCCTGAACCCTTGAAAATATTTTCTCCCCTGTTCAGCAGTGAAGGGGGAGTGAGTGAGCGGCTGTGTGGGTACCTGGCGGCCGGCCAGGGTCAACCCACGACAAGGAGGTACAGAATCAATAAGGGATTTGGCATGTAGCATTGGTAAGCAATGTAAGAAATGTAAAGAGAAATGTGGGGAAGAGGATGTTGATATGTTGGTTGGACAGATGTGAAGAGACAGAGTGAGGAGAAATGAGCAGGGAGCAGCTGTACATAGTAGAAGAGGCGAGAGACGGGGACAGAGAGCAAGAGAGCAGTAATATGAACAGAATCAAAGAATCATAGAATGGCCTAGGTTGGAAGGGACCTTAGAGATCATCTATTCCAACCTCCCTGTCATGGGCAGGGATGCCTCTCAACTAGATCAGGCTACTCAAGGCTCTATCTAACTTGGCCTTGAACACCTCCAGGGAGGGGGCAGCCACAACATCTCTGGGCAATTTATTCCAAAGTCTTGCCACCCTGGTACTGAAGAATTTCTTCCTACAATCTAATCTAAATCTATTCTCCTTCAATTTAAACCCATTTCCCCTTGTCCTATCAGTGGACACTCTTGTAAAAAGTCCCTCCCCAGCCTTCCTGTAGGTTCCCTTCAGGTATTGGAAGGCAGCTATTAGGTCCCCCCGAAGTCTTCTCTTTTCAAGACTGAACAATCCCAGCTCCCACAGCCTGTCCTCATAGCAGAGGTGCTCCAGCCCCTGGATCATCTTTGTGGCCCTCCTCTGAACACACTCCAACAGTTCTATGTGCCTCTTATGGTGGGGGCACCAGAACTGGTCGCAGGATTCAAGGTGGGGTCTCACAAGAGCAGAGTAAAGGGGGAGAATCACCTCTCTTGACCTGCAGGCTATGCTTCTCCTGATAAACCCCAGGATGCGGTTGGCCTTCTGGGCTGCATGAGCGCACTGCCGGCTGATGTTGAGCTTCTCATCAATCAATACCCCCAAATCCTTCTCTTCAGGGCTACTCTCAACCCACTCTGTGCCCAGTTTGTATTTGTGCCTAGGACTGGCCTGACCCAGGTGAAGGACCTTGCATTTTGACTTGTTGAAGCTCATGCAGTTAGCACTGGCCCATTTCTCAAGCCTATCAAGGTCCCTCTGGATGGCATCTCTTCCGTCAGGTGAGTCCACGGCACCACACAGCTTGGTGTAGTCGGCAAACTTGCTGAGGGTGCACTCAATGCCATCGCCCCTGTCTCTGACAAAGACGTTGAACAGCACTGGACCCAGAACAGACCCCTAAGGAACTCCCCTTGTCCCTGGTCTCCATGTGGACATTGAGCCATTGACCACAACTCTTTGAGTGCGACCATCCAGCCAGTTTTTTATCCACCGAGTGGTCCATCTGTCAAATCCGTGTCTCCCCATTTTAGAGACAAGGATGTCATGTGGGACAGTGTCAAATGCCTTGCACAAGTCCAGGAAAATGACATCCGTTGCTTTTCCCGTGTCAACCAGCGCTGTAGCTTTATCATAGAAGGCCACTAAGTTAGTCAGGCATGACTTGCCCCTGGTGAAGCCATGTTGGCTGTCACCAACCACTTGATTATCTTTTATGTGCCTTAGTACAGCTACCGGTTCATTACTTTTATCATTTCACTATTATTTCTATTACTGTTTCATTAAAGCTGTTCTAGTTTTTCTTCTCTAACCCGTAAGTCCCTCTGCCTCATTCCCTTTTCCTTCCCGTTTGGGGGGGGAAAAGGGGGTTAGAGAGCTGTTTTGGTTTGACCTGGCCAGATTTCGGCGGCGGGGGGGGAGCTGCAGGGTGGCTTCTGTAAGAAGCTGCTAGAAGCTCCCCAAGACTGATAGAGCCAATGCCAACCGGCTACAAACAGGGACCCACTGCTGGCCAAGGCTGAGCCTATCAGTAAGGTGATAGCGGAGGAACGCCTCTGTGAATAACATATTTAAGAACGGGAAAAAGAACTGCGCTATAACAGCTGGCACAGAGATGGAGGAGTGAGAATCTGCGCAGACACCAAGGTCAGTGAAGAAGGAGGGGGGGGGGAGGATGAGCTCCAGGCGCCGGAGCAGAGAGAGTCCCCCGGGTCCGTGGTGAAGACCATGGTGAAGCGGGTTGTCCCCCTGCAGCCCATGGGCGAGGTGCAGATCATAGAATCATAGAATGTTAGGGATTGGAAGGGACCTCGAAAGATCATCAAGTCCAATCCCCCTGCCAGAGCAGGAATGCCTAGACTATGCCACACAGGAACGTGTCCAGGCAGGTCTTGAATGTCTCCAGAGAAGGAGACTCCACAGCCTCTCTGGGCAGCCTGTTCCAGGGCTCCGTCACCCTCACTGAGAAGAAGTTTCTTCTCGAGTTTAAGCGGAACCTCTTATGTTCCAGTTTCAGCCCATTACCCCTTGTCCTATCAGTGGTTGTCACCGAGAAGAGCCTGGCTCCATCCTCGTGACACTCACCCTTGATATATTTGTAAACATTAATGAGGTCACCCCTCAGCCTCCTCTTCTCCAAACTAAAGAGTCCCAGCTCCTTCAGTCTTTTCTCATAAGGGAGATGCTCCACTCCCTTAATCATCCTAGTTGCCCTGTGCTGGACTCTCTCCAGCAGTTCCCTGTCTTTCTTGAACTGAGGGGCCCAGAACTGGACACAGTATTCCAGATGGGGTCTCACCAGGGCAGAGTAGAGGGGAAGGAGAACCTCTCTCGACCTACTAACCACCCCCCTTCTAATACACCCCAGGATGCCATTGGCCTTCCTGGCCACAAGGGCACAGTGTTGGCTCATGGTCATCCTGCTGTCCACCAAGACTCCCAGGTCCCTTTCCCCTACACTACTCTCTAATAAGTCATTCCCCAACTTATACTGGAACCTGGGGTTGTTCCTACCCAGATGCAAGACTCTACACTTACCCTTGTTATATTTCATTAAATTTTTCCCCGCCCAACGCTCCAGCCTGTCCAGGTCTCGCTGGATGGCAGCACAGCCTTCTGGTGTGTCAGCCACTCCTCCCAGCTTGGTGTCATCAGCAAACTTGCTGATAGTACTCTCTAGTCCCTCATCCAAGTCATCGATGAATATATTGAATAATACTGGTCCCAGTACCGACCCTTGAGGCACTCCACTGGATACAGGTCTCCAACCAGACTCCGCCCCATTGACCACAACTCTTTGGCTTCTTCCCCTTAGCCAGTTCACAGTCCACCTCACTACCCGAGAGTCTAGACCACACTTCCTCAGTTTAGCAGCGAGGATGCTGTGGGAGACCGTGTCAAAGGCTTTACTGAAGTCAAGGTAGACCACATCCACCGCTCGACCATCATCTATCCACCTTGTTATATCCTCGTAAAAGGCTATGAGGTTAGTCAAGCACGACTTCCCTTTGGTGAAGCCATGTTGACTGTCTCTAATGACCCTCTTATCCCTGATATGCCTTGAGATGGCACCAAGGATAAGTCGTTCCATCACTTTCCCAGGGATGGAGGTGAGGCTGACCGGTCTATAGTTTCCCGGGTCCTCCTTCTTGCCCTTTTTGAAGACTGGAGTGACATTTGCTTCCCTCCAGTCCTCAGGCACCTCTCCCGTCTCCCAAGACTTGGCAAAGATGATGGAGAGTGGTCTAGCAATGACATCAGCCAGCTCCCTCAGCACCCGTGGATGCATCCCATCTGGACCCATGGATTTATGGATGTCCAGATTGCTTAATTGGTCCCTAACCCAGTCCTCATCGACTAAAGCAAACTCCTCCACTGCCCTGACTTCCTCTGGGGCCTCAGGGGAATGGGGCTCCTCAGGACAGCCTCCGGCAGAGTAGACAGAGGCAAAGAAGGCATTCAGTAACTCTGCTTTCTCTGTATCTTCTGTCACCAAGGCACCCACCTCATTCATCAGTGGACCTATATTGCCTCTGGTGTTAGTTTTATCTGCCACGTATTTGAAAAAGCTCTTCCTGTTGTCCTTGACCCCTCTCGCCAGGTTCAATTCTAGGGAGGCCTTTGCTTTCCTAGTTGCCTCCCTACATCCTCGGACAACAGCCTTATATTCTTCAGATGTCCACCGTGAGGATCACTGCGTAGATGTCCACCGAGGACTCCACGCCGTGTGGGTGGATGCCTGAAGGGGACTGTAGCCCGTGGGAAGCCAGCATCAGAGCAAGTCGCTGCCGGAACCTGTAGCCCGTGGAAGAGAGGAATGCCCACGCTGGAGCAGGTTGGCCGGTGGGACTTTTGGGACGCTGCGGGTGGCTCACGCTGGAGCAGTTTCCCCCGAAGGACTGCGCCTCAGACTCACGAGGGGTGGGCTGCCCCTCGTGAGGTGTCTCACGTTGGGCAGTTTGTGATGAATTGCCCAGAAGTTTTTTGAGAAGTTTTTGAGAAAGGGAGGAAGATAATTTTTGAGAAAGGGAGGAAGATAATTCAAATCCTTTTGAAAGCCAGTTTTGCCATAAAATGTAGTGAGGTAAAAGGGCCTGTGCAGGAGATCCAGTTTTTAGGAGTAAAGTGGCAAGATGGACACCACCAGATTCCCATGTATGTGATTAACAAGATAGCAGCTATGTCTCCACCAACTAGTAAAAAGGAGACACAGGCATTCTTAGGCGCAGTGGGGTTTTGGAGGATGCACATCCCAAGTTACAGCCAGATTGTGAGCCCTCTTTTCCAGGTGACCCAGAAGAAGAACGATTTTAAATGGGGCCCAGAACAGCAACAAGCCTTTGAGCAGATTAAACAAGAGATTGTTCGTGCAGTATCTCTTGGGCCAGTCCGGACAGGACAAGGTGTTAAAAAGGTGCTTTATACTGCAGCTGGGCAGAATGGCCCTGACTGGAGTCTCTGGCAGAGGGCACCAGGGGAGAGCCGAGGCTGACCCCTAGGGTTTTGGAGTCGAGCATACAGAGGATCTGAGGCCTGCTACACTCTGTCGCGGGTTAGGGCTGGGCTGACCACTAACACGGACAGACGCTCTTGTCGTGGGTTGACCCTGGCCAGCCGCCAGGTACCCACACAGCCGCTCTCTCACTCCCCCTTCACTGCTGAACAGGGGAGAAAATATTTCCAAGGGTTCAGGGTTTGAGATAAGGACAGGGAGATCACCCTCATTTACCGTCCCGGGCAAAACAGACTCAGCTTTAGGAAAACTAGGTACATTTATTAAAAGAACTAATCAGAGAGGAGTAGTGAGAAGTAAGAAAGAGCAAACGGATCTTAACAAACAGAACACCCTCCCCCCATCCCTCCCTTCTTCCCGGGCTTAACATCAATCCCGGTTTCTCCACCTCCTCCCCCCGAGCGGTGCAGGGGGACAGGGAATGGGGATTGCGGTCAGTTCATCAGACGTTGGTTCCACCGCTTCTTCACTCCGGAGGAGGACTCTTCACTCTTCCCCAGGGCCATCGTGGGGTCCCTCTCACGGGAGACGAGCTTCATGCTCTCTTCTCCGCATGAGTCGTCCCACGAAGGGCAATTCATCACAAACTGCCCAACGTGAGACACCTCACGAGGGGCAGCCCACCCCTCGTGAGTCTGAGGCGCAGTCCTTCGGGGGAAACTGCTCCAGCGTGAGCCACCCGCAGCGTCCCAAAAGTCCCACCGGCCAACCTGCTCCAGCGTGGGCATTCCTCTCTTCCACGGGCTACAGGTTCCGGCAGCGACTTGCTCTGATGCTGGCTTCCCACGGGCTACAGTCCCCTTCAGGCATCCACCCACACGGCGTGGAGTCCTCGGTGGACATCTACGCAGTGATCCTCACGGTGGACATCTGAAGAATATAAGGCTGTTGTCCGAGGATGTAGGGAGGCAACTAGGAAAGCAAAGGCCTCCCTAGAATTGAACCTGGCGAGAGGGGTCAAGGACAACAGGAAGAGCTTTTTCAAATACGTGGCAGATAAAACTAACACCAGAGGCAATATAGGTCCACTGATGAATGAGGTGGGTGCCTTGGTGACAGAAGATACAGAGAAAGCAGAGTTACTGAATGCCTTCTTTGCCTCTGTCTACTCTGCCGGAGGCTGTCCTGAGGAGCCCCGTTCCCCTGAGGCCCCAGAGGAAGTCAGGGCAGTGGAGGAGTTTGCTTTAGTCGATGAGGACTGGGTTAGGGACCAATTAAGCAATCTGGACATCCATAAATCCATGGGTCCAGATGGGATGCATCCACGGGTGCTGAGGGAGCTGGCTGATGTCATTGCTAGACCACTCTCCATCATCTTTGCCAAGTCTTGGGAGACGGGAGAGGTGCCTGAGGACTGGAGGGAAGCAAATGTCACTCCAGTCTTCAAAAAGGGCAAGAAGGAGGACCCGGGAAACTATAGACCGGTCAGCCTCACCTCCATCCCTGGGAAAGTGATGGAACGACTTATCCTTGGTGCCATCTCAAGGCATATCAGGGATAAGAGGGTCATTAGAGACAGTCAACATGGCTTCACCAAAGGGAAGTCGTGCTTGACTAACCTCATAGCCTTTTACGAGGATATAACAAGGTGGATAGATGATGGCCGAGCGGTGGATGTGGTCTACCTTGACTTCAGTAAAGCCTTTGACACGGTCTCCCACAGCATCCTCGCTGCTAAACTGAGGAAGTGTGGTCTAGACTCTCGGGTAGTGAGGTGGACTGTGAACTGGCTAAGGGGAAGAAGCCAAAGAGTTGTGGTCAATGGGGCGGAGTCTGGTTGGAGACCTGTATCCAGTGGAGTGCCTCAAGGGTCGGTACTGGGACCAGTATTATTCAATATATTCATCGATGACTTGGATGAGGGACTAGAGAGTACTATCAGCAAGTTTGCTGATGACACCAAGCTGGGAGGAGTGGCTGACACACCAGAAGGCTGTGTTGCCATCCAGCGAGACCTGGACAGGCTGGAGCGTTGGGCGGGGAAAAATTTAATGAAATATAACAAGGGTAAGTGTAGAGTCTTGCATCTGGGTAGGAACAACCCCAGGTTCCAGTATAAGTTGGGGAATGACTTATTAGAGAGTAGTGTAGGGGAAAGGGACCTGGGAGTCTTGGTGGACAGCAGGATGACCATGAGCCAGCACTGTGCCCTTGTGGCCAGGAAGGCCAATGGCATCCTGGGGTGTATTAGAAGGGGGGTGGTTAGTAGGTCGAGAGAGGTTCTCCTTCCCCTCTACTCTGCCCTGGTGAGACCCCATCTGGAATACTGTGTCCAGTTCTGGGTCCCTCAGTTCAAGAAAGACAGGGAACTGCTGGAGAGAGTCCAGCACAGGGCAACTAGGATGATTAAGGGAGTGGAGCATCTCCCTTATGAGAAAAGACTGAAGGAGCTGGGACTCTTTAGTTTGGAGAAGAGGAGGCTGAGGGGTGACCTCATTAATGTTTACAAATATATCAAGGGTGAGTGTCACGAGGATGGAGCCAGGCTCTTCTCGGTGACAACCACTGATAGGACAAGGGGTAATGGGCTGAAACTGGAACATAAGAGGTTCCGCTTAAACTCGAGAAGAAACTTCTTCTCAGTGAGGGTGACGGAGCCCTGGAACAGGCTGCCCAGAGAGGCTGTGGAGTCTCCTTCTCTGGAGACATTCAAGACCTGCCTGGACACGTTCCTGTGTGGCATAGTCTAGGCATTCCTGCTCTGGCAGGGGGATTGGACTTGATGATCTTTCGAGGTCCCTTCCAATCCCTAACATTCTATGATTCTATGATCTGCACCTCGCCCATGGGCTGCAGGGGGACAACCCGCTTCACCATGGTCTTCACCACGGACCCGGGGGACTCTCTCTGCTCCGGCGCCTGGAGCTCATCCTCCCCCCCCCCTCCTTCTTCACTGACCTTGGTGTCTGCGCAGATTCTCACTCCTCCATCTCTGTGCCAGCTGTTATAGCGCAGTTCTTTTTCCCGTTCTTAAATATGTTATTCACAGAGGCGTTCCTCCGCTATCACCTTACTGATAGGCTCAGCCTTGGCCAGCAGTGGGTCCCTGTTTGTAGCCGGTTGGCATTGGCTCTATCAGTCTTGGGGAGCTTCTAGCAGCTTCTTACAGAAGCCACCCTGCAGCTCCCCCCCCGCCGCCGAAATCTGGCCAGGTCAAACCAAAACAGCTCTCTAACCCCCTTTCCCCCCCCCAAACGGGAAGGAAAAGGGAATGAGGCAGAGGGACTTACGGGTTAGAGAAGAAAAACTAGAACAGCTTTAATGAAACAGTAATAGAAATAATAGTGAAATGATAAAAGTAATGAACCGGTAGCTGTACTAAGGCACATAAAAGATAATCAAGTGGTTGGTGACAGCCAACATGGCTTCACCAGGGGCAAGTCATGCCTGACTAACTTAGTGGCCTTCTATGATAAAGCTACAGCGCTGGTTGACACGGGAAAAGCAACGGATGTCATTTTCCTGGACTTGTGCAAGGCATTTGACACTGTCCCACATGACATCCTTGTCTCTAAAATGGGGAGACACGGATTTGACAGATGGACCACTCGGTGGATAAAAAACTGGCTGGATGGTCGCACTCAAAGAGTTGTGGTCAATGGCTCAATGTCCACATGGAGACCAGGGACAAGGGGAGTTCCTTAGGGGTCTGTTCTGGGTCCAGTGCTGTTCAACGTCTTTGTCAGAGACAGGGGCGATGGCATTGAGTGCACCCTCAGCAAGTTTGCCGACTACACCAAGCTGTGTGGTGCCGTGGACTCACCTGACGGAAGAGATGCCATCCAGAGGGACCTTGATAGGCTTGAGAAATGGGCCAGTGCTAACTGCATGAGCTTCAACAAGTCAAAATGCAAGGTCCTTCACCTGGGTCAGGCCAGTCCTAGGCACAAATACAAACTGGGCACAGAGTGGGTTGAGAGTAGCCCTGAAGAGAAGGATTTGGGGGTATTGATTGATGAGAAGCTCAACATCAGCCGGCAGTGCGCTCATGCAGCCCAGAAGGCCAACCGCATCCTGGGGTTTATCAGGAGAAGCATAGCCTGCAGGTCAAGAGAGGTGATTCTCCCCCTTTACTCTGCTCTTGTGAGACCCCACCTTGAATCCTGCGACCAGTTCTGGTGCCCCCACCATAAGAGGCACATAGAACTGTTGGAGTGTGTTCAGAGGAGGGCCACAAAGATGATCCAGGGGCTGGAGCACCTCTGCTATGAGGACAGGCTGTGGGAGCTGGGATTGTTCAGTCTTGAAAAGAGAAGACTTCGGGGGGACCTAATAGCTGCCTTCCAATACCTGAAGGGAACCTACAGGAAGGCTGGGGAGGGACTTTTTACAAGAGTGTCCACTGATAGGACAAGGGGAAATGGGTTTAAATTGAAGGAGAATAGATTTAGATTAGATTGTAGGAAGAAATTCTTCAGTACCAGGGTGGCAAGACTTTGGAATAAATTGCCCAGAGATGTTGTGGCTGCCCCCTCCCTGGAGGTGTTCAAGGCCAAGTTAGATAGAGCCTTGAGTAGCCTGATCTAGTTGAGAGGCATCCCTGCCCATGACAGGGAGGTTGGAATAGATGATCTCTAAGGTCCCTTCCAACCTAGGCCATTCTATGATTCTTTGATTCTGTTCATATTACTGCTCTCTTGCTCTCTGTCCCCGTCTCTCGCCTCTTCTACTATGTACAGCTGCTCCCTGCTCATTTCTCCTCACTCTGTCTCTTCACATCTGTCCAACCAACATATCAACATCCTCTTCCCCACATTTCTCTTTACATTTCTTACATTGCTTACCAATGCTACATGCCAAATCCCTTATTGATTCTGTACCTCCTTGTCGTGGGTTGACCCTGGCCGGCCGCCAGGTACCCACACAGCCGCTCACTCACTCCCCCTTCACTGCTGAACAGGGGAGAAAATATTTTCAAGGGTTCAGGGTTTTGAGATAAGGACAGGGAGATCACCCTCATTTACCGTCCCGGGCAAAACAGACTCAGTTTTGGGGAAATTAGGTACATTTATTAAAAGAACTAATCAGAGAGGAGTAGTGAGAAGTAAGAAAGAGCAAACAGATCTCAAACAGAACACCTTCCCCGCATCCCTCCCTTCTTCCCGGGCTTAACATCAATCCCGGTTTCTCCACCTCCTCCCCCCGAGCGGCGCAGGGGGACAGGGAATGGGGGCTGAGGTCAGTTCATCCGACGTTGGTTTCACCGCTTCTTCACTCCGGGGGAGGACTCTTCACTCTTCCCCAGGGCCACTGTGGGGTCCCTCTCACGGGAGACGAGCTTCACACTCTCTTCTCCGCGTGAGTCGTCCCACGAAGGGCAATTCATCACAAACTGCCCGATGTGAGACACCTCACGAGGGGCAGCCCACCCCTCGTGAGTCTGAGGCGCAGTCCTTTGGGGGAAACTGCTCCAGCGTGAGCCACCCGCAGTGTCCCAAAAGTCCCACCGGCCAACCTGCTCCAGCGTGGGCATTCCTCTCTTCCACGGGCTACAGGCTCCGGCAGCGACTTGCTCTGATGCGGGCTTCCCACGGGCTACAGTCCCCTTTCAGGCATCCACCCACACGGCGTGGAGTCCTCGGTGGAGATCTACGTGGTGATCCTCACGGTGGACTTCTGCACCTCGCCCATGGGCTGCAGGGGGACAACCCGCTTCACCATGGTCTTCACCACGGACCCGGGGGACTCTCTCTGCTCCGGCGCCTGGAGCTCATCCTCCCCCCCCTCCTTCTTCACTGACCTTGGTGTCTGCACAGATTCTCACTCCTCCATCTCTGTGCCAGCTGTTATGGCGCAGTTCTTTTTCCCGTTCTTAAATATGTTTTTCACAGAGGCGTTCCTCTGCTATCACCTTACTGATAGGCTCAGCCTTGGCCAGCGGCGGGTCCCTCTTTGTAGCCGGCTGGCATTGGCTCTATCAATCTTGGGGAGCTTCTAGCAGCTTCTTACAGAAGCCACCCTGCAGCTCCCCCCCCGCCGCTGAAATCTACCCAGGTCAAACCAAAACACTCCTTTATCTTTCCACAAACTATTCTGATAACCTCAACCTGTCTCTCATTATTCTTCCAAGCTAACCACGTCCCACGACTTTCTCAATGAATATCCCACTCGAATACTACTCACATGGTATGATTACAAATAAAACAATTTACAATAAAAACTGGCTTGCATTCATTTTCAAGGTGAAATATACAGTTGTTCAGATTTCTAATTTATCTTTTAAATATCAACTGAAGAGGGTTATTTCTTTTTGCATCCACCCCTTTTCTTTTGTTCCGATTGCGGTTTCAGTTGTCAAGAGTACTTGAAAGGGTTCTTCCTAGGTGGGAGTCAGAGAGTTCTCCCTCCGCGTTATAAGAGTTCTAAGACTCTACTGAAGGGACAATAATAGGAAAATTAGTAGATGATTGTATTTAAGCAAAGGCAAAGATACTGATTAATTACATAGATCGTTAGCTTCTCTTTGATAGCAGTTGAGCATTGTAGAAACCCATTGGAGCAGTTCAAGACCGGTTGATACCAGCTCCGCAGTTTGGATGAAAGCCGAAGGATGACTGAGTCTGCGCAAGGAGCTAAAGGTGAAAAGTGCATAGTGAGGAAGACTACGAGCCTTCCTCCAGAAGACCCTCAATGACCACCACCAGGAGGCACTGTGCAAGTGCAGACAGGAGGAGATTATGGAAATGACTCATTTTAATACGAAGCGGGAGAGGTTATCCATATGTATAGGCGTATTGCGAAACATTATGAATATGGAACACTTTAATGTATATAGTTCAGGCGAGTGCCGCGTTGGGGCCCGCATGGCTTTAATGGCGGTACCCGCATGTGCTGCCCAGTGCTGAATAAACGTACCTACTTTACAATCTGATTGTGGAGTCTGCTTTCCGCAAGTCACTACAATCGCTTCGTTCGTCTCCGGCCATACCCCTCACGGGATAACGGAACCGTGGGTCAGAACTCCACACTCGCTTTGCAGTCAGACTGCGTCTCACTCACTCGCACACCCATCCAGCACTTTTAAACTTACTTTCAGACATCATAAATAATGATGTAAAAAATATCAATAGCACACTTAAGCGTTAACATGTAATACACGGTACCGGATTTTTACAGCAGATGACAATAATACTTGCAACATACCACTATACCACTCCTGCCACCTTGTCCAGGAGAACCCAAGTTACTATTGGTCAGGGTACCCAACTTACCCTGCCACCACCGTATGGGGACTCAAACCCCAATCACCCGGGGCGAGCGCCAATGCTCTTTACCTTGCATAGGACATCTCCTCACGACTTACAGGTATACCCTTCCTGACCGGTCCCATTACCCAGTTCCAGAACAGAAATCTCTACATTTCCCAGAAGTTCCAGAACAGAAAATTCTAAAGAATACCTTTTCCTTTAGATGGTCCTTGTCTGCTCCCGCAGTGATCTGACTGAGGTGAGGAGTCCCTTCAGGAAAAACCTGGGGGTACCCTAGGGAGTTGTAATGCTAATTAGCCCAAGGGGAGGGGTGTCCCGCAGAAGAGGGACACAGGCACCAACAGAAGGATAAGCATAGTTTACTCTCTATTTCAAAGTAATACAAGAATAAAGCAATGCAAGCTTATTATACTCTAGTTTAAGCCCTTTGAAATATTTTCTCCCCCTGTCTAGCAGTGAAGGGGGAGTGAGAGAGCGGCTGTGTGGGTACCTGGCGGCCACCCAGGGTCAAAAAACGACAGCGGGCTTGACTTTATGTTTACATTTTGCTAAACTATTCGCAGCATTGGCGATGTCCCACTAAATGATTTTACTTCTCTGTATCAGCGGCACGATACACCAACCTGCGCCGCCTCACCCAAAAGGTTCCTGGAGATGAAAAGATCATATTCCTTGGTGACTTCAACGCCAGAGTAGGAAAGAACTCTGAAGCCTGGAAAGGAGTACTAGGCAAGCATGGTGTTGGAAACTGCAATGACAATGGTCGCCTCTTGCTAGAGTTCTGTGCAGAGCAGCAGCTCACCATCACCAACACTATCTTTCAGCAGAAAGACAGCTTGAAGACAATCTGGATGCATCCTCGATCCAAGCACTGGCACCTCATGGACTACGTCTTAGTGCGTCAGAGCAATATTCGCAATGTCCGTTATACTCGAGTGATGCCTGGTGCAGAATGTCAAACAGACCACCGCCTTGTGCGATGCAAACTTAACCTCCACTTTAAGCCCAAACCTAAGAGGGGTGGCATTCCAAGGAGGAGGCTCCAAGTTAACAATCTTCAAATAGCTACAGTGAGAGACAGCTTCCAGGTAAATCTTTAAACTAGACTTGAAGACCATCCCATAGATCTCTCTCCTGAAGAGCTTTGGCAACATATTAAAAAGAACATCCTCCAGTCTTCTGTAGAATCTTTAGGGTTCTCCTCCAAGAAAAACAAAGACTGGTTTGATGAAAACAATCAAGAGATCCAGGAATTATTGACAAAGAAGAGAAATGCTCACCAAGCACACCTCGCTCAGCCATCTTGCCATGTAAGAAAAGCAGCCTTTCCTCTTGCATGAAGTAAGCTCCAACAGAAACTTCGAGACATCCAGAACAAGTGGTGGATCAACCTAGCAGAAAAGACTCAACTATGTGCTGATTCAGGTGACCACAGAGGATTCTATGAGGCATTCTATGATTCTATGAAAGCAGTGTACGGACCCACACACCACGTTCAAAGCCAGCTGCTAAGTGCAGACGGCCAAATGCTTCTCACAGATAAAGCCTCCATCCTGAATTGATGGTCTGAACATTTCCAGACTCTCTTCAGTGTCAACCGTGTAGTTCAAGGCTCAGCAATTCGGCACACTGCACAACAATCAGTGAAAAACAAATTGGATATAGCCCCTACTATGGGAGAGACTCTCAAGGCCATACAGCAGGTGAAAACTGGCAAGGCAGCTGGGATTGATGGAATCCCACCAGAAGTCTGGAAGCACGGAGGCCAAGTACTCCATGCTAAATTTCACAAGATCATTGTGCATTCCTAGGAACAAGGCGAACTTCCATCAGATCTCCGTGATGCAGTCATCATCACGCTGTACAAGAAGAAAGGAGAAAAATCAGACTGCTCAAATTACCGAGGTATTACTTTGCTCTCTGTTGCTGCTAAAATCCTTGCAAGAATACTTTTAAACAGACTAGTACCAGCTCTCTTAGAACTTCTACCTGAAAGTCAATGTGGTTTCAGAGCCAACAGGACTACCACAGGCATGGTATTTGTTCTCAGACAACTCCAAGAAAAGTGTAGGGAACAGAACAAAGGACTCTGTGTAACTTTCGTTGACCTCACCAAAGCTTTTGACACTGTGAGCAGAAAAGGCCTGTGGCAGATCTTGGAACGATTAGGATGTCCTCCCAAGTTCCTCAGAATGATTATCCTGTTAGACGAGGATCAGCGCGGCCAAGTCAGATATGGCAATGCACTCTCTGAGCCCTTCTCAATAACCAATGGTGTGAAACAAGGTTGCGTTCTCGCACCAACTCTATTCACAGTCTTCTTCAGCATGATGCTCCAAAGGGCCACGGCAGACCTCGATGAAGATAATGGCATTTACATCCGTTATCGTACCGATGGCAACCTATTCAACCTAAGGCGACTGAAGGCCCACACTAAGACCCTAAATCACCTTGTCCGCGAGCTGCTTTTTGCTGACGATGCCGCCCTCGTTGCTCACACAGAAGCAGCTCTGCAGCGCTTAACATCCTGCTTTGCAGAGGCTGCTGAGCTTTTTGGGCTGCAAGTCAGCTTGAAGAAGACAGAAGTTCTTTACCAACCTGCACCTCAGGAAGTCTCCCATCATCCCCACATGACCATAGGCAAATCAGAGCTTAAGTCAGTCCAGCAGTTCACCTATCTAGGAACTATCATTTCCTTGGATGGTAAGATTGACAAAGAGAGAGACAACAGGTTAGCAAAGGCATACAGAGCTTTTGGAAGACTCCATAAAAGAGTCTGGTGCAATAAACACCTGAAGAAAAGTGTGGAGGATGGCAGCTGGACTGCTGAAAACCTGGCATGGGTTGAAGACATTGACCTTGACAAATTCCCAGTGTACCCTTGAGATGGGAAGTTGTGTGTACTGAGTTTGGACACGTTTGCGGAACCTTCTCCCTCAAGATCCGGGGGGATGAGCCCAGCTGGAAGCTGCTCAGTATTAACCAATTAGAACTTGAACAACAAGTGTTTAACCTATAGGCAAAGGCCACGCTACCTTCTTCTACTACCTACAGCTATGTATAAAAGGCACACCCTTTGTCTAATAAAGGAGCCATTTTTGAGCCACTTTGATCACCATACAGATGTGTCGTGTCCGTCTCTACAACGACATCTGGTGACCCCGACGTGTCGACGTGCTGGCGTGTCGACATGTCGACATTCTAAGAAAAACGACGTGATAACAGAAAAAAGGCGAAAAAACAGTTTTTTGGGCTGCAGGTCGACGTGCAGCGGAGACGGAGCCCGGCGTAGCTGAGAGCAGTGGGAGTCTGCTTTGGTCCGGACCTGAAAATTAAGACACCTGGAAAGGTGAGCCGCCGGGAACAGGGTTTAAGAAATATGGGTCAGCATATTTCTAAAGAGGAGGACTCTATTTTGTGCCTCTGGAAAGCTCTTCTTGCTAAAAGAGGAGTCAAGTGTAGTGATTTTGCACTACGGCTTCTGTTACTGTGGAGTGAAAAGCAGGGATTTGAGGCGTCTGCGTCTGTCACTTTCAGTGTTTCTGCTTGGCAAGAGGTGGGGCAGAAGTTATGGGACGCAGTTTCTTTAGGATCGACGGATGCTTCTGAGTTAGCTCCTACCTGGCGATTATTGAGTGAGACTCTGAAAGAAATGAGAGCGGAGCGACAGTTAAAAGAAAAAGAATTGCAGGAGATTTCGGGGGAGGCGGCTGCTGGGGCCCTCCATGAGAAAAAAATGGAGGAGGTTGAAGGAAGGATGGAGGCTTTGCAGCTCCCTCCTCCCTCGGACTCTAACAAAAAATCAGATTCGACCTCTCCAACACAAAAATTGTCAGAGAGCAAATGCCCTTCCCCGCAGTACTTTTTAGACAATAAACCAAGATATAAGACACCTGCGCAGCAATTAGCAGAGTTAACATCTGAAGGCAGTTGTGTTGGAAACCCGCCAGCCCCTTTTGATGTGCCTTTTGATGTGAAAGAAGGAGGTTTTTCAACCCAGCCATCCACTGTTGCCTCTCAGTACCCTCCCTTGCCAGATAGCGGTAACAGTGAAGACGAAGGGAGAATAGTTCCTCTTCAATCGTGTACACAGGAGGGTGACCCCGCCTGTCGCCCAGAAAAGCGAACGGGAAAGGCATCCCCCTGGACGTTACCCCCAGCTACTGTGATTGCTCTACCCCGTAATCCCACGCGATTTTGGAAGCACGTTCGGAAAAAAGCTGCTGAAGTAGGAGATTGGAATTTGGTAGAGAAGCTTAACCTTCCGCGAGAGACGTGCCCTGATCTGGGACCCTCTGACCTTGAAAGTGTAGCATATCCTGTGTTTAAAGCGGCACCGAACACAGGGCAGTGCGATGAGCACTCTCCCATTGCTTGGAAAGTAGTCCAAGATCTCCAGGCAAAGGCAGCAAAATTTGGCATTAATTCTCCAGAGGTTATGCAGTTTATACGAGTAATCAATACAGATTTGTTATGTCCATATGATATTGCGCATTTAGCACAAGTACTGTTTCAGCCGATTCAGTATTCGGTTTTTTATTCTACCTGGAGACAATTGGCACAAAAAACAGCTCTAGAAAATATGCAGCTGCCTCAGGGAGATCCAAGACAAGGAACAGGACTGGATGCATTAATGGGAACTAATGCTTTCGCTAATCCCCAAGTTCAGGCACAATGGCCTCCACTATTATTAGAACAGACTCAGCGGGTTGGAATGTCAGCACTGATAAAAACTATGGAGATGGCCGAGCCACGGCAGAAATATGTTACTATACAACAACAACCAAAGGAACCCTTTTTACAGTTTGTAGAAAAAGTAGTTGCGGCAGTTGAAAAACAAGCTGATGATGAAGGGCTGCGCCAGATATTAGTGAAACAGTTAGCAAAAGATAACGCGAATGAGGACTGCCAAAAAATAATAGAAGCCTTGCCAGGAGATCCCTCTGTTGCTGATATGGTCTCGGCCTGCTCTAAAGTTGGTACAGTTGAACACAAGATGGCAGCTCTCGCCAGAGTTATTGGACAGAAACCAAAATGTTTTGGGTGTGGTCAAGAAGGACACCTCAAAAGTAATTGCCCACAACGACCATTGAAAACAAATAGTCCCAATGCTAACACAAAGGGAGTGACTTGCAATCGTTGCGGTAAAGCTGGTCATTTGGCAAAACAATGCAGATCAAAATATCACGTGAATGGACAGCCCCTCTCGGGAAACGGGAAGAAGAGCGCGAGGGGGCGCGCACAGACACAAGTGCCTCTCACCAACCCATTTCTCGGGGGGGGTCAACAAACCTTCCCCTCTGCGACCGCCTCACCGGAAAAACCAGTGGATCGGCAGGGATGGATATATCCACCGCCGACACAGTAACTATTGTGACTAAAGAAGTTATGAAAATTCCTATGGATGCCTTTGGCCCCATAGGAAGAGGATTAAGTGCTTTACTAATTGGACGCTCAAGTAGTACAGTCAATGGCATTATTGTACATGTTGGTGTTATTGACGCTGATTATACTGGACAAATTTGTGCTATGGTTTCAACATCACATCCCCCTGTGACTATCCCAAAGGGGACACGAATTGCTCAACTTGTTCCTTTTTTGAGTTCTGTTCCTAATACAGAGCAAAAAGAACGACGAGACGGAGGCTTCGGATCGACTGGCTTGCCTCAAGTGTTTTGGTCTCAGACAGTTACCTCTCAACGGCCACAGCTGCTTTGTACAGTGACAATGAAAGGACATTCTCCATCATCGGTGCAGCTGTCAGGACTGTTGGACACCGGAGCAGATGTAACCATTATATCTCAACACTCATGGCCATCCACCTGGCCTGTCGGTAACATGGGAATGGGGGTGGTTGGCTTGGGTGGTGCTACTCAGACTGTAATGTCAGCTAATACAGTTCTTGTTACTAACCCAGAGGGCCAGACGGCTACAATTCGGCCTTATGTGACATACGCCCCGTTGAACTTATGGGGTAGAGATTGTCTTTCCCAGTGGGGAGTTAAAATTACCACGGATTTTTGACGGGGGTCACTGTGTTGCAGGGCGTTCAACAGCCCACCCTTGCCTTGACTTGGCTCACTGACAAACCTGTGTGGGTGGATCAGTGGCCCCTGAATTGCGAAAAATTACAGGCCCTGCAGGATTTAGTACAAGAACAATTAGCTGCAGGACGTATCGAACCCTCTCACAGTCCTTGGCATACTACAGTGTTTGTCATTAAAAAGAAATCTGGTAAGTGGCGACTTTTACATGACCTGAGGCAGGTGAATGCTGTAATGACTACCATGGGAGCCTTACAGCCAGGTCTTCCCTCTCCAGCCATGATCCCCTTGGAGTGGGACATAATTGTAATGGACTTAAAAGACTGTTTTTTCACAATACCATTGGCAGAGCAAGACAAAGAGAAATTTGCATTTTCTGTGCCTTCTGTCAATCATGAGGCACCTTCAAAAAGATATCAGTGGAAAGTTCTGCCACAAGGCATGAAAAATTCGCCAACAATTTGTCAGTGGTTTGTTGCACAAGCATTGTCACCTGTTCAGAAAGCATTTCCGGAAGACTCTTGTTACCATTACATGGATGATATCTTGTTGGCTGCCTCTGACAAAAGCCGGTTAAGTAAAATGGAAAAAATGGCCACTCATTGCTTGCAACAGTTTGGATTGGTCATAGCACCTGAAAAAATTCAACCTGTAACACCATGGAAGTACTTAGGCATGATTGTTACAAATGCGTAAGTTATGCCTCGGCCAGTAAAATTGGATGTGCAAATTTGAACCCTTAATGATGTGCAAAAATTAATGGGCTCTTTGAATTGGATCAGGCCATATTTGGGTTTGACTAACTCACAATTGCAACCCCTGTTGGAACTTTTAAAGCATTCACGTGATCCCTTGGAACCCAGGACCTTAACTCCAGAAGCAAAAGCAGCATTGTTCTTGGTAGAACGAGCATTGCATGATAAATTTATAGATCGGATCGATTTTTCCCAGAATGTTCAAGTTTTTATTTTGATTGATAACGTAGTGCCTTTTGGAGCTTGTGTCTCTACAGATAATGGTCCTCGTTGGTGTCCTGCTCGTTGCGTGCGGCCTGTTCTGGATTCCCGGAAGACCCCATGATATCCCACCAGCCTGGCATGGGACCAATGTTTGGGTGACTTTGATGCACCAACTTAACCAGAGTAGCTTTTGTGTTTTTCTTGCTCAGCCCTATCAGCCTTTTCATACCTGCTTAATAGGTGTTTCGCTGAATGATTCAGAAGCGCATTTATTAGTAGCTCAGCGTGGTATGGGAGGATTATCTGTTACAAAGAAATGTAATGGCAGTATCCAAAATTGCACCCTTGGGTTTTTTGACTGGGCCACCAAATTACCAAAAGGCAGGGAGCAGGAAGAATTAGAGATTTTGGGAACTTTGACCGCACAATCATGCTCGTATGTTAATAGCACTGGTCGGCATACCTCCAATGGGTAACCCCTGACAGTGAACAGTAATATCGAAGTATCTGACGCTACACCTTTGTCCCCCTTTTGGCAGAATGTCTCTCAATGGTGTCAGCATGTTGCTGGAAACAAGAGCCACTCAGTAACGGGAATCGGATCTGCATCACGACTGCCAAAAGGGTTGTTCTTACTGTGTGGGGTAGAGAGCTTGGGCTGGCATACCAACCATGGCTGTAGGAGGTCCTTGTACTTTTGGTCGCTTGGCCATGATGACACCACCTATGAAAATGCTATTAAATCACAGTGATTTCCATGCCTTTTCTCGGGGGCGTGTGAAAAGATCAGTGACACTGCTGAAAAATTGTGATAGCAATGTCCAACTTTGGAATGCTGCAGAACGTATTTTTGCTTCTATTTTTGCCCCTGGCGTAGCAGTTGCAAACGCACTAACAACCTTAAATAAAATGGCTTGCTGGATAGAAAAGAATGCTAATTTAACCTCTGAAGTTTCATCGCAATTGGCTAATGATGTAAGCTCAATAAGGCATGCTACCTTGCAGAACCGTGCAGCAATTGATTTCTTGCTTCTGGCACATGGGCATGGATGCGAAGAGTTTGACGGAATGTGTTGCATGAACCTGGAAGATCATTCGGAATCCATCCACAAGAAAATACAAGATCTACAAATCATGACTCATCAGATTCAAGAAGACACAGGGTTTTTTGGCATTGAAAAGTTGTTTGGGCAATGGGGTTTGTCAGGGTCTTTAATGTCTTTGTTTAAAACAGGATTTTTAATAGTGCTTGTGGTTGTAATCGTGCTCTTAATGCTACCCTGCCTGATCACTCTGATGCAAAGGGCCCTGCATCAGACTGTTGAGGCAGCGTTTGTAGCTCAAAAACAAAAAGGGGGAATTGTGGGGGATGGCAGCTGGACTGCTGAAAACCTGGCATGGGTTGAAGACATTGACCTTGACAAATTCCCAGTGTACCCTTGAGATGAGAAGTTGTGTGTACTGAGTTTGGACATGTTTGCGGAACCTTCTCCCTCAGGATCCGGAGGGATGAGCCCAGCCGGAAGCTGCTCAGTGTTAACCAATTAGAACTTGAACAACAAGTGTTTAACCTATAGGCAAAGGTCGCACTACCTTCTTCTACTACCTATGGCTATGTATAAAAGGCACACCCTTTGTATAATAAAGGAGCCATTTTTGAGCCACTTTGATCACCATACAGATGTGTCGTGTCCGTCTCTACAACGACACTCCAACATGGCCTTATCCATGGCTGCAGTCCTTCCAGGAATATACCTGCTCTATTGTGGGCTTATCCATGTCCATACACTTTGAGGTGCTCCAGCATGATCTCATGCATAGTCACTGATGCTTCAAGGTGTACCTTCTCCAGTGTGGACTTATCCTTGGGCCACAATCCCTTCAGAGATATACCTGCTGTGGCACAGATATAACCTGCTCCTGCATGGACTCATCCACATTCTATCTTGAGTTCACACTGGAGTTCCAACCTGTTCAGTACAGAAACACAGGAACAGCAGCAATGTCCTGGCCATCTGCCAGCCCAGGCACATTGCAGTTGCTAGTATCAAAAGGTTCCCAGGCACATCAGAATAAGATGATAAACAGTACAGCAAGCAATGAAAGCAAAAAGCAGCCACTAATGAGCACTAGACTCTAATATACAGTGAGAAAAGCAATCCCCATGGCAGGCACAAGAGTCTGACAATTAATAGCTAAACAGCAATAACAGTTATAAATTCAAATTTAGCACATTCCTATCAAATATGTCATTATCTCAAACTCTTTGAGCAACACATTGGGTACCAAATAGGTCATGGTTTAATCCCAGCTGGCAAATGAGCACCACACAGCCACTCACTCACCCTCCCCACATCCAGTGGCATGGGGGAGGGAATTGGAAGAGTAACAGTGAGAAAACTCATAGGTTTAGATAAAGACAATTTAACAGGTAAAGCAACAGCTGTGTACACAAGCAAAGGAAAACAAGAATTTCATTCACTACTTCCCATCAGCAGGCAGGTGTTCAGCCTTCTCTAGAATCATAGAATCATAGAAGCATGAAGGTTGGAAGTGATGCGCAGAAACTGACTCTACAACTCACAGGGAGTTATAAAGCAGGTATGTTGATTACAATGCCGAGTGCAAGGGGATCTCTCCTCAAAGCTTGCACACCGTTTTGACAAGCAGACAAATATTTATTACACAAAAGCATACATATTCATGAGTGTAGGCTGGGTTAGTTCTAAGATAAGTGTGCTGGACCTCCTCCTCTTGCCGCATGCGCAGTGCCGTCTGGTGGTCGTGGGCTGGAGTCTTCTGGAGGAAGACTCATAGTCCTCCTCCTCATCACCGTGTTCTTTTGGTGAACCATAGCCTGTATTCCCTTGTTCTTGCTGACAAGCAAGGGCTGCAGTCTTGAGGCACCCTGTGCCTGTTTATCTCACAGTATTCAGTTCTTGGAGATAAGTCCCGCTCAAAGCATCACAATGTGCGTACAGACCCATCTCACAATGCAACTGTTACATAGTTCATTGCTGCTGCTTGTTACATTTCGCTAAACTATTTGTTGCATTGGCGATGTCTGACTAAATGTTTTTACTTCTCTGTATCAGAAAGGACCTTAAGATCAAGTCCAACATACAGCCCTACACCACCCTAACACTAAACCATCTCCTCAAGTGCCACATCCAGCCGTTTCTTAAACATGTCCAGGGATGGTGACTCCAGCACCTCCCTCGGCAACCCATTCCAATGCTTCGCCACCCTTTCGGTGAAGAAGTTTTTCTTAATATCCAATCTGAACTTCCCCTGGTGCAACTTGAACCCGTTCCCTCTTGTCCTATCACTATTTACTAGGGAGAAGAAGCTAACATCCGTCTCACTACAGCTGCCTTTCAGGGAGTTGTAGAGAGCAATAAGGTCTCCCCTCAGCCTCCTCTTCTCCAGGCTGAACAGCCCCAGTTCCCTCAGCCTCTCTTCATAAGACTTACCCTCTAGTCCCCTAATCATTCTGGTTGCCCTTCTCTGTACCTTCTCCAGCACCTCCATGTCTTTCCTGTACTGAGGAGCCCAGAACTGCACACAGTACTCGAGGTGTGGCCTCACCAGTGCCGAATACGGGGACACAATCACTTCCCTGGTCCTGCTGGCCACACTATTCCTAATCCAGGCCAGGACACCATTGGCCCTCTTGGCCACCTGGGCACACTGGTGGCTCCTGTTCAGTTGGCTGTCCATCAACACCCCCAGGTCCCTCTCTGCCTGGTAGCTCTCCAGCCACTCCTCCCCAAGCCTGTAGCGCTGCTGGGGGTTGTTGTGGCCAAGGTGCAGGACCCGACATTTGGCCTTATTGAAACTCATGTGATTGGCCTTGGCCCAGCGATCCAGCCTGTCCAAATCTCTCTGAAGAGCCTCTCTACCTTCCAGTAGATCGACACTTCCTCCCAGTTTTGTGTCATCTGCAAACTTACTAAGAGTGCACTCCATCCCCTCATCCAGGTCATTGATGAAGATGTTAAACAGGAGTGGTCCTAGCACCGAGCCCTGGGGGACACCACTCGTGACTGGCTACCAGCTGGATTTAACTCCATTAACCACAACTCTTTGGACCTTGCCATCCAACCAGTTCCTAATCCAGGCAAGGATATGCCCATCCAGGCCATGGGCAGCCAGCTTTTCTAAGAGAATGCTGGGGGAAACTGTGTCAAATGCCTTGCTAAAGTCAAGGTAGACAACATCCACAGCCTTTCCTTCATCCAACCATCAGGTCACCCTGTCATAGAAGGAGATCAGATTAGTCAGACAAGACCTGCCCTTCATGAACCCATGCTGACTGGGCCTGATCACCTGGTTGTCCTGCATGTGCCTCATAATACAGCTCAAGATGACCTGCTCCATTAGCTTTCCTGGGACTGAAGTAACTGACAGGCCTGGAATTCCCTGGATCATCCTTCCGTCCCTTCTTTATATGGGGGTAACATCAGCTGACTTCCAATCTGGTGGGACCTGTCCAGTCAACCAGGACTGCTGATAAATGATGGAGAGTGGCTTGGTGATCACTGCTGCCAGTTCCTTCAGCACTCTTGGGTGCATCCCATCTGGTCCCATAGACTTGTGTACATCTAAATGTTGCAGTGTTGTGGTTTTCAAAGGGAAAGGTCGCAAAACCAACAAAACTTATCTACATGTAGATAAGCAGGCACTTCTTTATTGCAGTGCTGGGAAGCATGGAAACCATTCAGTGCTTTGGATATATCACAGAAATTCAGCCTATTCATACACTTTTTATGCAAAATTATAATCTTTAACATATTTTAACATTAACATACATGCAATGCCCGCTATTGATTTTGACCTTTATAATGATTGGTTCAGCTCCTGTAAGGTTTTGTATATTCCTTATCCTTATTGACAAACTAATTTAATTAAGATAGTGATTAGTATTCATTAAGCAATTAGCTCTTTAAAACTTAAATTTGATTACAACATTTCCCCCTTTTGAAAGTACTGGTAGTCATATTCCAATACTTTCACTTAAATGCCTTATACATCTGTTACCTCAATAGAACAAAAACCAGAATTTTCATATGATGGCGGGTTATATGGTGGTGGATCATGTTGTCTTGACAATGCTGTCACAATTCTTTGAGTCCAATTAGTTCCCCTTTTGAATTCTTTCTTCGTACAATGGTATGTGATTAAGATCATAAGAAACACATATACATAGTCTCCTGGTTGTATCTCATGGACTGGATTTTCCACAGTCAAAGGTCGGTTCCACACTAACGTACTTTGGAGCCTGACTAAGGTTTTTCCAAGAGAAAGCAAATAGTTACAGATATCTTGTTTCCCTGATACCTGCATATGTGGATTAGGTTCAGGACTTTCACATGATTTTCCATACATTATTGCCTATGGACTTACTGACATTCCACTTAGAGGTTTTACTCTTATTTGCAACTTATAGTGCAAGTGGGAGTGCCTGAGGCCGTTGCAGCTTGGCTTCCTGACAGATTTTACTGATTTGTCTCTTTAAAGTTTGTTTCATTCTTTCTACCTTTCCACTAGATTGTGGCCTCTGGGGGGCATGCAAGTCTCAAGAGATTCCCAGGACTTTGCTTACCTCCCGTACTACCGTGGTCACAAAATGTGGTCCTCTGATGATATTCCAAAAGGAACCCCAAATCTAGGAATAAGAGCCATTTCACAGTTTCTTTAGCTTGATTGGTGCGACAGGGAAAGGCTTCTGGCCATCCAGAAAAAGTGTCGACCCCGACTAATACATATTTATACCCTCTACACCTAGGTAGCTCTGTAAAGTCAATCTGTCAGTAATCTCCTGGTTCTACTCCTGTTTTATTTTGCCCATTTGAACTTTCTTTAGGACTACTGGATTATTCTTTAAACAAATTTCACATTTTGCTATGACTGATTTAGCCATTTCTAACATCCGTACTGATACTACACTCCTTTTTAGGAGTTGTACAATGGCTTCCTCACCCCAATGACATTCCCGATGTTTTATCTGCAAAATTTCTCTCATAAGCAAAGGGAGTATTATTACCTGTCCCGTGACAGTTGTCCACCATCCTTCTGAATTTTTCTTTGCATTCAATAATCATGCCAACTTTTCATCTTCACCTGAATATTTTGGTGTCTCTTTAGGAATAGTGACAGTTCTAGTGGGGATAATTGCCATCTGAGATGCTACTACTTGTTGTTGTGTCACTCTTCTAGCAGTAATATCTGCTAATCTATTTCCTTCAGCTGTCTTTGTCTTTCTTGCTTGATGTGTTTACAGTGCATGATTGCTACTTGAATTGATCCTTGTACTGCCAATAATAATTTCAATATTTCCTTTCGATGCTTAATATTTGTTCCTTGGGAGGATAATAATCCTCTTTCTTTCCATAGGGCACCATGGACATGAACTACTCCAAAAGCATATTTAGAATCAGTCCATATATTAACTCACAGTATCACAGTATGCTAGGGATTGGAAGGGACCTCAAAAGATCATCTAGTCCAATTCCTCTGCCAGAGCAGGATCTCTTTTTCCTTTACTCAATTCCAGTGCCCGTGTTAATGCAATTAATTCTGCTTTCTGTGCAGATGTTGAACAAGGTAACGCACTGGGATGGAATAGGAAAATTCAGTCCGTAAATGAATGGTTTCAAGACTGATGCTACAGGCAGGGCTTTGGATTCTTTGATAATGGCTGGTTTTATAAGACACCAGTCCGGTCAGTGATACGCGGGAAAGGTTTATTTCACAGGGTGTCCTGGATTTAGCTAAAAACCCAGTCCTGTTTAGTGATTTTTACTTTCCAGTTTAGTGTCTTCTAAAAGGCTGCACGTTCTGAAGTCAGCAGCATGTTTTTGCAGACAGTGTGTGCTACTGGCAGTGATAACACCTGATGTTTACAGTTACTGCCTGGGACTGGGATGCAGAAAGGCTCTTGCTGATACTTATTCCTCTAGTGACCAAGGCCACTGCTGGCTCTTGTGTGCCACACTGGGGGTGCTGGGGAGTAAGAGGGGTCACAAGGAAATAAAAGGTTGCACCTCCAGGGGGTAATAGACAGGACAGGTGACCAACGACAGTATTCCATCCCATATACATCATATTTAGTATAAATTGAGTGATCATGAGAGTTTCGTCCCTTTTCGCCCTTTTCGTCTCTTTTTCGCCCTTTTTGTCCATTTTTTGCCCTTTTTGCCCTTTTTTGCCCTTTTCCGCCCTTTTCTGCAATGGCCAGTGTCCAGAGAGGACTCCATCTGACCTCCTGATTTTGATCCGGATCCTGAGTTCCCGCATCCAGCTCCCTGTATCCAACTCCCTGCCGCTGCTGAGTCGGGGGTTTCCCCAGTGCCTCCTGCTCTGCAGTATCAGTGGTGATTGCTATCAGGGGAGGGAGTCGGGTTTGATATCGGGCTACTATCTATAGTTGTATGTAGTTCTGTTATCTTTTCACCATTATTTCTATTATCTTCATTAAAGCTGTTCTAGTTTTTTCTTCTCTAACCCGTAAGTCTCTCTGCCTCATTCCCTTTTTCTCTTCCCGTTTGGTGGGGGGGGAAGAGGGGGTTAGAGAGCGTCTGTCCGCGTTAGTGGCCGGCCCAGCCCTAACCCACAACACAGGGGAAAAAGGACACTGGGACAGGAGTTAGCATGGCTCATTTGGAGGGCTTTAAACTAGATTTGAAGGGGGATGGGGTTGTAGCTGGGCTTGCCCCAGTGGGGCAGCACTCTAGAAGTGATGAAGATTGGGTGGCCTCCTATAACCCCAGACTGAAATCGATGTTTTCAGCTCGTTCCCTGAAATGCCTGTATACCAATGCACGAAGCATGGGGAATAAGCAGGAGGAGTTAGGATCCTGTATTCTATCGGGAGATTATGATCTGGTGGCAATTGCACAGACCTGGTGGGACAGCTCACATGACGGGAATATAGTCATGGATGGCTATGTCCTTTTCAGGAAAGACAGGCCAGCCAGGCATGGTGGTGGTGTTGCTCTGTATGTGAGAGAGCAGCTACAATGTACTGAGTACTGTCCAGGGACAGATGATGAGCGAGTTGAGAGTCTATGGGTCAGAATAAAGGGGCAGGTTGGCAGGGGCAATACTGTTGTGGGTGTCTATTACAGGCCACCAGATCAGGGTGAGGAAGTTGATGAGGCCTTCTACAGGCAGCTGAGAGCGGTCTCACAATCACAGGTCCTGGTTGTTGTGGGGGATTTTAACTTCCCTGATTTTTTCTGGAAGGACTACTCAGCCAGCCAGCCACAGTGCAGGAGCTTCCTCCAGTGCATCGATGATAATTTTCTGATGCAAATGGTGGAGGAACCGACTAGGAGAGGAGCACTGCTGGACCTCATCCTCACTAACAAGGAGGATCTGGTTGAAGCAGTAAAGGTTGAGGGCTGCCTTGGCTGCAGTGACCATGAAATGGTGGAGTTCAGGATCCTGTGTGGTAGGACCAGAATAGCAAGTAGAATTTCAACCCTGGACTTTAGCAGGGCAAATTTTGACCTTTTCAAGCAATTGCTAGGGGAAAACCCATCGGCAAGGCTGCTTGAAGGTAAAGGGGCTCAAGATAGTTGTTTGGCATTCAGGGACTGCTTCTTCAAAACTCAAGATCAGAGCATCCCGACACGTAGGAAGTCAAGGAAGGGAGCCAGGAGACCTGCGTGGCTAAATAGGGAACTGCTGGGTATGCTCAAGTGGAAGAGGAGAGTTGATGGGTCATGGAAGGAAGGGCTGGCCACTTGGGAAGAATATAAGGCTGCTGTTAGAGGATGTAGGAAGGCAGCTAGGATAGCTAAGGCCTCCCTAGAATTGAACCTGGCAAGAGGGGTCAAGGACAGCAGAAAGAGCTTTTTCAAATACGTGGCAGATAAAACTAACACCAGAGGCAATGTAGGCCCACTGATGAAAGGGGTGGGTGCCCTGGTGACAGAAGATACAGAGAAGGCAGAGTTACCGAATGCCTTCTTTGTCTCTGTCTACACTGCTGGAGACTGTCCTGAGGAGCCCTGTTCCCCTGAGACCCCAGATGAAGTCAAGTCAGTGGAGGAGTTTGCCTTGGTCAATGAGGACTGGGTTAGAGACCAATTAAGGAATCTGGACATCCATAAATCCATGGGTCCAGACGGGATGCATCCACGGGTGCTGAGGGAGCTGGCTGATGTCATTGCTAGACCACTCTCCATCATCTTTGCCAAGTCTTGGGAGACGGGAGAGGTGCCTGAGGACTGGAGGGAAGCAAATGTCACTCCAGTCTTCAAAAAGGGCAAGAAGGAGGACCCGGGTAATTATAGACCGGTCAGCCTCACCTCCATCACTGGGAAACTGATGGAACACCTTTTCCTTGGTGCCATCACTAGGCATATCAAGGATAAGAGGGTTATTAGGGGCAGTCAACATGGCTTTACCAAGGGGAAGTCATGCTTGACCAACCTCATAGGCTTTTATGAGGAAATAACGAGGTGGATGGATGATGGACGAGCCGTGAATGTGGTCTACCTTGACTTCAGTAAAGCATTTGACACAGTCTCCCACAGCATCCTCACAGCTAAACTGAGGAAGTGTGGGCTCGACGATTGGGTAATGAGGTGGACTGCAGACTGGCTGAAGGAAAGAAGCCAGAGAGTTGCAATCAATGGGTCGGAGTCTAGTTGGAGGCCGGTATCTAGTGGAGTGCCTCAAGGGTCAGTACTGGGGCCAATATTATTCAATAAATTCATCAACGATTTAGATGAGGGAATTGAGTGTACTATCAGCAAGTTTGCTGATGACACTAAACTGGGAGGAGTGGCTGACACGCCAGAAGGCTGTGCTGCCATCCAGTGAGACCTGGACAGACCGAAGAGTTGGGTGGGGAATAGCTTGATGAAATAAAACAAGGGAAAGTGTAGGGTCCTACATGTCGTGTGAAAGGTATGTGGCTGTGAGAGGCACGTACCCCAGCTAAGCACTTGCTTGTTTCAGAGCCCCGTTAGGGACTCGCACTGAGTTTTCAGAGCCCCACTAAGGGTCTCTTTAGTTTGGAGAAGAGGAGACTAAGGGGTGACCTTATTAGTGTTTATAAATATATCAAGATGGATTGTCACGACGATGGAGCCAGGCTCTTCTCAGTGGCAAACAATGATAGGACAAGGGGTAATGGAATCAAGCTGGAACACAAGAGATTCCACTTAAATTTGAGGAGAAACTTCTTGTCAGTGAGGGTGACAGAATACTGGAACAGTCTGCCCAGGGAGGCTGTGGAGTCTCCTTCTGTGGAGACATTCGAAACCCGCCTGGACACGTTTCTATGTAGCATTATCTAGGCGTTCCTGCTCTGGCAGGGGGATTGGACTAGATGATCTTTTGAGGTCCCTTCCAATCCCTAGCATACTGTGGTACTGTGATTTTGTAACACTTAATCTATTCTAATATATATTGTTCCTAGGATTAACTTAATTCTATCTGCCTAAAGTAATATAGCCACACTCACTACTAAGATACAGTCTTATCTGGCATCCCATTTTTACATTAACATTTATATCAACTTCACTACTGAAGTGGGTAAGAATATCACTCAATAATAAAGTACATAAACCACTGAGGATTCATAAGACTTTTGACAACTAGTCACCATTTGTGTTGGCAATAGCAACCTGTGGTCAATATCACTTCTGTTTTGAGAAAAAAAAAAGAGAGATCTAACTCAATTTTATAAGGTACATATTTCACAGAATCACAGAATCAAAGAATCTCAGAGGTTGGAAGGGACCTCAAAGATCATCAAGTCCAACAGCCCCGCCAGAGCAGGACCAACTACAGTAGAGTGGACGCCGCTGAAAAGAGCCTGGCTCCATCTCCCTGACATTCCCCCTTGACATATTTATAAACATTAATGAGGTCACCCCTCAGCCTCCTCTTCTCCAAGCTAAAGAGACCCAGCTCCTTCAGCCTTTCCTCATAAGGGAAATGCTCCACTCCCTTCAGCATCTTTGTGGCTCTGCGCTGGACTCTCTCAAGCAGCTCCCTGTCCTTCTTGAACTGAGGGGCCCAGAACTGGACACAGTATTCCAGATGGGGCCTCACCAGGGCAGAGTAGAGGGGCAGGAGGACCTCTCTTGACCTATTTGCTACTCCCCTTCTAATACACCCCAGGATGCCATTGGCCTTCTTGGCCACGAGGGCACATTGCTGGCTCATGGGCATCCTGCTGTCCACTAGAACCTCCAGGTCCCTTTCCCCTGCGCTGCTCTCCAGCAGAGCAGTCCCCAACCTATATTGGCACATGGGGTTATTCTTTCCCAAGTGCAAAACTCTACACTTGCCCTTGTTGAACTGCATAAGATTTCTCCCCGCCCAGCCCTCCAGCCTGTCCAGGTCTCTCTGAATGGTTGCACAGCCTTCTGGTGGTCCCTGCCAGAGCAGGAACACCTAGATGATGTTATACAGGAAGGCGTCCAGTCGGGTTTTCAATGTCTCCAGAGAAGGAGACTCCACAACCTCCCTGGGCAGACTGTTCCAGTGTTCCGTCACCCTCACTGACAAGAAGTTTCTTCCCAAATTTAAGTGGAACCTCTTGTGTTCCAGTTTGATTCCATTACCCCTTGTCCTATCATTGTTTGCCACTGAGAAGAGCCTGGCTCCATCGTCGTGACAATCCATCTTGATATATTTATAAACACTAATAAGGTCACCCCTTAGTCTCCTCTTCTCCAAACTAAAGAGACCCAGCTCCCTCAGCCTTTCCTCATAAGGGAGATGCTCCACTCCCTTAATCATCTTAGTTGCTCTGTGCTGAACTCTCTCCAGCAGTTCCCTGTCTTTCTTGAACTGAGGGGCCCAGAACTGGACACAATATTCCAGATGGGGTCTCACCAGGGCAGAGTAGAGGGGAAGGAGGACTTCTCTCGACCTACTAACCACCCCCCTTCTAATAAACCCCAGGATGCCATTGGCCTTCCTGGCCACAAGGGCACAGTGCTGGCTCATGGTCATCCTGCTGTCCACCAGGACCCCCAGGTCCCTTTCCCCTACACTGCTCTCTAACAGGTCCTTCCCCAACCTATACTGGAACCTGGGGTTGTTCTTGCCCAGATGTAGTGTGATATTTTAGCTTGAGGGTTTCAGACTTGCTGAATGCAGATGTTCGCTTATCTGTTGTGCAGACCCTGAGAACGGAGGAAAACAAGGCCTACACAGTGAGAACCAGCCAAAGGAGGGAGTCTTGTGACGACAGGACGGCCCTGTTTTGGCTAAGGAGCAAGACCGCACGGAAGACTAACGATGTGAACCATCCTGCACGTAGATAAGTTGTTGCAAAATAAAATCCTGAAGGCCACAGGGCCCAGAGTGGAAAATTTTACCCTAATATCCCTATATGACTATAGTCACCCACTCTTCACTCAAATCATGCTGAATGCCACCCCGGGGGGGGGGGGGGTGGGGTGGGTGGGTGAAAGATAGTATATAAGGAGCATAGAGGGTATGTGTTGTTGGGAGGAGAAGACCCCAGAAGAGGAAGAGGCGGTCGACGGGCTGTGCTCCTTCTCCTTCACCCAAGACAGGGACGCCTTCTTGGTAAGAATTGCGCTTCCACCTTTTGGTGTGTAATACCCGGGATAGTATTTTGCTAGCATTAGTATCTTATATTAGCGCTATTGCAGAGAGTGAATTTATCAACGGCAACTCCGAACCTTGTATCTGTCGCTTCAATAAATTACTCATTGTTAGTTACCTTGCAAATTGTCTCAGTGCAAGTCCTTAAACGGGGCTCTGAAAATTCAGTGCAAGCCCTTAGTGGGGCTCTGAAAACTCAGTGCGAGTCCCTAACGGGGCTCTGAAACAAGCAAGTGCTTAGCTGGGGTACGTGCCTCTCACAGCCACATACCTTTCACACGACATGTAGGACCCTACACTTTCCCTTGTTTTATTTCATCAAGCTATTCCCCGCCCAACTCTTCGGTCTGTCCAGGTCTCACTGGATGGCAGCACAGCCTTCTGGCATGTCAGCCACTCCTCCCAGTTTAGTGTCATCAGCAAACTTGCTGATAGTACACTCAATTCCCTCATCTAAATCGTTGATGAATTTATTGAATAATATTGGCCCCAGTACTGACCCTTGAGGCACTCCACTAGATACCGGCCTCCAACTAGACTCCGACCCATTGATTGCAACTCTCTGGCTTCTTTCCTTCAGCCAGTCTGCAGTCCACCTCATTACCCAATCGTCGAGCCCACACTTCCTCAGTTTAGCTGCGATGATGCTGTGGGAGACTGTGTCAAATGCTTTACTGAAGTCAAGGTAGACCACATTCACGGCTCGTCCATCATCCATCCACCTCCTTATTTCCTCATAAAAGCCTATGAGGTTGGTCAAGCATGACTTCCCCTTGGTAAAGCCATGTTGACTGCCCCTAATAACCCTCTTATCCTTGATATGCCTAGTGATGGCACCAAGGAAAAGGTGTTCCATCAGTTTCCCAGTGATGGAGGTGAGGCTGACCGGTCTATAATTACCCGGGTCCTCCTTCTTGCCCTTTTTGAAGACTGGAGTGACATTTGCTTCCCTCCAGTCCTCAGGCACCTCTCCCGTCTCCTAAGACTTGGCAAAGATGATGGAGAGTGGTCCAGCAATGACATCAGCCAGCTCCCTCAGCACCTGTGGATGCATCCCATCTGGACCCATGGATTTATGGATGTCCAGATTGCTTAATTGGTCCCTAACCCAGTCCTCATCGACTAACGCAAACTCCTCCACTGCCCTGACTTCCTCTGGGGCCTCAGGGGAACGGGGCTCTTCAGGACAGCCTCCAGCAGAGTAGACAGAGACAAAGAAGGCATTCGGTAATTCTGCCTTCTCTGTATCTTCTGTCACCAAGGCACCCACCTCATTCATCAGTGGGCCTACATTGCCTCTGGTGTTAGTTTTATCTGCCACGTATTTGAAAAAGCTCTTCCTGTTGTCCTTGACCCCTCTCGCCAGGTTTAATTCTAGGGAGGCCTTTGCTTTCCTAGTTGCCTCCCTACGTCCTCGGACAACAGCCTTATATTCTTCCCAAGTGGCCAGCCCCGCCTTCCAAGATCTGTAAATTCTCCTCTTGCACTTGAGCTTACCCAGCAGATCCCTGTTTAGCCACACAGGTCTGCTGGCTCCCTTCCTTGACTTCCTACGTGTCGGGATGCTCTGATCTTGAACTTTGAAGAAGCAGTCCCTGAACGCTAACCAACTATCTTGGGCCCCTTTACCTTCAAACAGCCTTGCCACAGGATCCTGAACTCGACCATTTCATGGTCACTGCAGCCAAGGCAGCCCTCAACCTTTACTGCTTCAACCAGATCCTCCTTGTTAGTGAGGATGAGGTCCAGCAGTGCTCCTCTCCTAGTCGGCTCCTCCACCATTTGCATCAGAAAATTATCATCGATGCACTGGAGGAACCTCCTGGACTGTGGCTGGCTGGCTGAGTAGTCCTTCCAGCAAACATCAGGGAAGTTAAAATCCCCCACGACAACCAGGGCCTGTGACTGTGAGACCGCTCTCAGCTGCCTGTAGAAGGTCTCGTCAACTTCCTCACCCTGATCTGGTGGTCTGTAATAGACACCCACAACAGTATTGCCCCTGCCAACCTGCCCCTTTATTCTGACCCATAGACTCTCAACTCGCTCATCATCTGTCCCTGGACAGTACTCAGTACATTGTAGTTGCTCTCTCACATAAAGAGCAACACCACCACCATGCCTGGTTGGCCTGTCTTTCCTGAAAAGGACATAGTCATCCATGACTATATTCCAGTCATGTGAGCTGTCCCACCAGGTCTCTACAATTGCCACCAGATCATAATTCCCCAATGTGAATTCCTTACTACTGCCATAAATTCTTATCAGGATAAATGCTTCATCTTTGTAAATCACATCTATGGTGCTGTTCCTTGTCAAACATTAAAGAGTGTAAGAACAGAACATTCAGCATTTGAATTCCTTGACATACTGTACTGGCAACTTAATGAGTAAACTTCCTATTTCTCCCTGAGATTTTCAGCTGTAATGTGGCACTGGAGGGGTTCATATGTGTATTTCATAGAGTCATAGAATCGTAGAATCATAGAACGTTTCAGATTGGAAAACACCCTTGGGATCATCGAGTCCGACCATCAACCCTACACTACAAATTCACCCCTAAACCATATCACCCAACACCACATCTAAGCGACACTTAAACACATCCAGGGATGTGTTTTGTTTGATTTTCAGAGTATCACAGTATGCTAGAGATTGGAAGGGACCTCAAAAGATCATCTAGTCCAATCCCCCTGTCAGAGCAGGAAGACCTAGATGATGTTACACAAGGAACACAAGGGCACAGTGCTGGCTCATGGTCATCCTGCTGTCCACCAGGACCTCCAGGTCCCTTTCCCCCTTTGTTTTAATTAACAAAACATTAAAGGGACGAAAAAATTGGCTAAGTTTTCAGGTCTTTGGATCTGGTGTAGAAAATTGTGCATTTTGCATCATCTGTCAGATGAAACATTTGTCACACTGTTCCACTGAATTTGATGAAGTTTCTTCAGGACATAAAATGTTGAACAATATGCATGATGTGTGTGTGAACTAGAGAACTGTCACATGCCATTTTGTTCACATTCTTTTTTTTTTTTTTTGACATAGGAAAAGAAATCTAAGATATATATTAAGGGGAAAGAAAGATGGATTCAAAAGATTGTGTCTCAACAAATTCAAGGCAAGATATCGGCCATCACATAAAGAGTAGCTCTGGTAAAAATTATCTTTGTGGCTGTTGTGCAGCCTTCATCAATATAGTAGTCACCTTTCCCATTCAGAAGATCCTCTTTCGACAACAGTTGTATGGCTTGAAAACAAAGGATGCAGTACATCAGCTGCAGAAAGATGGAATTCAAAATCTCTATCATGGAATCCTTCCTCCATTAATGCAAAAAAACTACCACACTTGCTCTAATGTTTGGCTTGTATGAAGATTTCTCCTCCTTGCTCCATAGTCACACAAGTGCACCTGAACTAACTCGCAGCATGGCAGCAATGCTTGCAGGGACCACGGAAGCCCTTCTTACACCTTTTGAACTAGTCCAGACTTTGCTTCAGGACTACAAACATTATGACAAATTTACAAACACCTACCAGGCTTTCAAGGTACTGAAAGTCTACGGGATTAGAGAATATTACCGGGGTTTGGTGCCTATTCTGCTCCGGAATGGAAGCAGTAACATCCTCTTCTTTGGCCTTCGAGGACCTATCAAACAATGTCTGCCTGAAGCAACTTCTTATAGCACTCACTTGATCAATGACTTCATCTGTGGAGGGCTGTTGGGTGCCATTCTGGGATCCTTATTTTTCCCAATGAATGTTGTAAAAACTCGCATGCAGTCTCAAATTGGTGGTGAATTCCAGTCTTTTTCAAAAGTTTTTGTGATGATCTGGCTAGAACGTGATAAAAAATTAATGCATCTTTTCAGAGGAACCCATCTAAATTGCCATTGTTCTGTTCTGTCCTGGGACATAATCAATGCAACATGTGAATTCTTGCTAAAGCTGTTATGAAAAATATTACCTTCCTTTGAAGCCCCCCTGTTCACTTGGGTATTTGTATATTTGAGGCCATTTAATCCCTGGGAATAGATTAATTTATGGAACTTTTTGTGAATAACATGGAGCACCATGAAACTTGGAGAGAATTCAAAGTAGCAATTACATTTCAGTAGGGAGATGGATGATATTGTTAGTGTCTGTTTAGCATGAAAGGTAATTAGTCTTATTAACAGCCTTCAATATTTATGGGGTAAATGGCAATACATCTAAATTTTGATGCAACTGAATATGCTTCTAAACAAATTAAAGTATTTATATGCTGGTGGATAAATTTACTCGTGGTAGAATAACTAGACAAATGCAAAGTAAAAAAATATTTGTATATTGGGAAGTAGTTTATCATTTCCAATGTTTCCTAATACTCCCAGTGATCAAATTTATCACTGTGCACATAGTGTAATATGGAAGTCAAGAAGGGGACAATAAAAGCTACTTCTCTTACTTGATGCACTACAGAGAGTTAAGAACTAAACTTCCAAATGTCTTGGGATTATAAATTATCTTTGGAGTTTAATTAGAAGCTGCCAGTTTCTGATGAGGATTACTTTCTTTCTGAACCTCAAGTTTAAACTGAGCCTATACAAGCTATTTTGCCAACCATGTTAACGCTCAGCTTTAACATGTACATCATCTCATTCATCGACATAAGGGTAGCTACTGAATAATATCATTGAATCATAGAATCGTTGAGGTTGGAAAAAAACAATAGAGTCCAAATACTAACCTAGCACTGCCAAGTCCACCACTAAACCAAGTCACTAAGCACCTATATGTCTTTAAATACCTCCAGGTGTTGGTGACTCAGCCACTTCCCTGGGCAGCCTGTTCCAATGATTACCAACACTTTCGGTGAAGAAATATTTCCTAACATCCAAACTAAATTTCCCCTGGTGCAACTTGAGGCCATTTCCAGTTGTCCTACCACTTGTTACATGGGAAAAGAGACTGACTTCCACCTCACTACAACCTCCTTTCAGGTAGTCGTAGGGAGCAATAAGGTCTCCCCTCAGCCTCCTTTTCTCCAGGCTAAACAACCCTGGTTCCCTCAGCTGCTCCTCATAAGACTTGGTCTCTATACTCCTCACCAGCTTCGTTGCCCTTCTCTGGACCCGCTCCATCACCTCAATATCTTTCTTGCAGTGAAGGTCCCAAAACTGAACACAGGATGTGAGGTGTGGCCTCACCAGTGCTGAGTACAGGGAGACAATCACTTCCCTACTCCTGCTGGCCACACTATTTTTGATACAGGCCAGGATGCTGTTGGCCTTTTTGGCCACCTGGGCACAATGCTGGCTCATGTTCAGCCGGCCGTCAACCAATACCCCCAGGTCCTTTTCCACCTGGCAGTTTTCAAGCCACTCATCCCCAAGCCTGTAGCAGTTCATGGGGTTGTTACAATGCAAGTGTAGGACCCAGCACTTTGTCTTGTTGAACCTCATACAACTGTTCTCAGCCCATCAATCCAGCCTGTCCAGATCCCTCTGTAGAGGCTTTCCATCATCAAGCAAATCAACGTTCTCGCCCTACTTGGTCTCATCTGCAAACTTAGTGAGGATACACTTGATCCCTTCATCCATATCACTGATAAAGACACTACAGTGTAAACTGAGCCAGTTCAGAGTGGCATTATGCCTATGTATGTGTGTGCCTTGAAATGGAAAGCTGGAAGGAGCGAAAGAGCAATTTTACCTCAAGATTTAAAAGTGTCCCTCCTTGTTGAAAGACCTTCTATTTGCAAATTAGGGTTTTTTTTTGCTTTTGAAGCATTTATCCTGATAAGAATTTATGGCAGTAGTAAGGAATTCACATTGGGGAATTATGATCTGGTGGCAATTGTAGAGACCTGGTGGGACAGCTCACATGACTGGAATATAGTCATGGATGACTATGTCCTTTTCAGGAAAGACAGGCCAACCAGGCATGGTGGTGGTGTTGCTCTTTATGTGAGAGAGCAACTACAATGTACTGAGTACTGTCCAGGGACAGATGATGAGCGAGTTGAGAGTCTATGGGTCAGAATAAAGGGGCAGGTTGGCAGGGGCAATACTGTTGTGGGTGTCTATTACAGACCACCAGATCAGGGTGAGGAAGTTGACGAGGCCTTCTACAGGCAGCTGAGAGCGGTCTCACAGTCACAGGCCCTGGTTGTCGTGGGGGATTTTAACTTCCCTGATGTTTGCTGGAAGGACTACTCAGCCAGCCAGCCACAGTCCAGGAGGTTCCTCCAGTGCATCGATGATAATTTTCTGATGCAAATGGTGGAGGAGCCGACTAGGAGAGGAGCACTGCTGGACCTCATCCTCACTAACAAGGAGGATCTGGTTGAAGCAGTAAAGGTTGAGGGCTGCCTTGGCTGCAGTGACCATGAAATGGTCGAGTTCAGGATCCTGTGGCAAGGCTGTTTGAAGGTAAAGGGGCCCAAGATAGTTGGTTAGCGTTCAGGGACTGCTTCTTCAAAGTTCAAGATCAGAGCATCCCGACACGTAGGAAGTCAAGGAAGGGAGCCAGCAGACCTGTGTGGCTAAACAGGGATCTGCTGGGTAAGCTCAAGTGCAAGAGGAGAATTTACAGATCTTGGAAGGCGGGGCTGGCCACTTGGGAAGAATATAAGGCTGTTGTCCGAGGACGTAGGGAGGCAACTAGGAAAGCAAAGGCCTCCCTAGAATTAAACCTGGCGAGAGGGGTCAAGGACAACAGGAAGAGCTTTTTCAAATACGTGGCAGATAAAACTAACACCAGAGGCAATGTAGGCCCACTGATGAATGAGGTGGGTGCCTTGGTGACAGAAGATACAGAGAAGGCAGAATTACCGAATGCCTTCTTTGTCTCTGTCTACTCTGCTGGAGGCTGTCCTGAAGAGCCCCGTTCCCCTGAGACCCCAGATGAAGTCAAGTCAGTGGAGGAGTTTGCGTTAGTCGATGAGGACTGGGTTAGGGACCAATTAAGCAATCTGGACATCCATAAATCCATGGGTCCAGATGGGATGCATCCACAGGTGCTGAGGGAGCTGGCTGATGTCATTGCTAGACCACTCTCCATCATCTTTGCCAAGTCTTGGGAGACGGGAGAGGTGCCTGAGGACTGGAGGGAAGCAAATGTCACTCCAGTCTTCAAAAAGGGCAAGAAGGAGGACCCGGGTAACTATAGACCGGTCAGCCTCACCTCCATCCCTGGGAAAGTGATGGAACGACTTATCCTTGGTGCCATCTCAAGGCATATCAAGGATAAGAGGGTCATTAGAGACAGTCAACATGGCTTCACCAAAGGGAATTCATGCTTGACTAACCTCATAACCTTTTACGAGGATATAACAAGGTGGATAGATGATGGCCGAGTGGTGGATGTGGTCTACCTTGACTTCAGTAAAGCATTTGACACGGTCTCCCACAGCATCCTTGCTGCTAAACGGCAGAAGTGTGGTCTAGACTCTCGGGTAGTGAGGTGGACTGTGAACTGGCTAAGGGGAAGAAGCCAAAGAGTCGTGGTCAATGGGGCGGAGTCTGGTTGGAGGCCTGTATGCAGTGGAGTCCCTCAAGGGTTGGTACTGGGACCAGTATTATTCAATATATTCATCAATGACTTGGATGAGGGACTAGAGAGTACTATCAGCAAGTTTGCTGATGACACCAAGCTGGGAGGAGTGGCTGACACGCCAGAAGGCTGTGCTGCCATCCAGCGAGACCTGGACAGGCTGGAGAGCTGGGCGGGGAAAAATTTAATGAAATATAACAAGGGTAAATGTAGGGTCTTGCATCTGGGTAGGAACAACCCCAGGTTCCAGTATAAGTTGGGAAATGACTTATTAGAGAGTAGTGTAGGGGAAAGGGACCTGGGAGTCTTGGTGGACAGCAGGATGACCATGAGCCAGCACTGTGCCCTTGTGGCCAGGAAGGCCAATGGCATCCTGGGGTGTGTTAGAAGGGGGGTGGTTAGTAGGTCGAGAGAGGTTCTCCTTCCCCTCTACTCTGCCCTGGTGAGACCCCATCTGGAATATTGTGTCCAGTTCTGGGCCCCTCAGTTCAAGAAAGACAGGGAACCTCTTATGTTCCAGTTTCAGCCCATTACCCCTTGTCTGGCTCCATCCTTGTGACGCTCACCCTTTATATATTTGTAAACACTAATAAGGTTACCCCTTAGTCTCCTCTTCTCCAAACTAAAGAGACCCAGCTCCCTCAGTTTTTCCTCATAAGGGAGATGCTCCACTCCCTTAGTCATCCTAGTTGCTCTGTGCTGAACTCTCTCCAGCAGTTCCCTGTCCTTCTTGAGCTGAGGGGCCCAGAACTGGACACAGTATTCCAGATGGGGCCTCACTAGGGCAGAGTAGAGGGGCAGGAGGACCTCTCTTGACCTTCTTGCTACTCCCCTTCTAATACACCCCAGGATGCCATTGGCCTTCTTGGCCACGAGGGCACATTGCTGGCTCATGGGCATCCTGCTGTCCACCAGGACCCCCAGGTCCCTTTCCCCTGCGCTGCTCTCCAGCAGCTCAGTCCCCAACCTGTACTGGCACATGGGGTTATTCTTTCCCAAGTGCAAGACTCTACACTTGCCCTTGTTGAACTTCATAAGATTTCTCCCTGCCCAGCCCTCCAGCCTGTCCAGGTCTCTCTGAATGGCAGCACAGCCTTCTGGAGTGTCAACCACTCCTCCCAGTTTCGTGTCATCAGCAAACTTGCTGACAACACTCTGTAATCCCTCATCCAGGTCATTGATGAATATATTGAACAGCACCTGCCCGAGCACTGACCCCTGAGGGACACCACTAGACACAGGCATCCAGCCAGACTCTACCCCATTGACCACAACTCTCTGACTTCTTCCCTTCAACCAATAAGCAACCCGCCTCACTACTTGGTCATCCAGACCACACTTCCTCAGTTTACCAATGAGGATGCTGTGGGAGACGGTGTCAAATGCCTTGCTGATGTTCAGATAGACCACATCCACTGCACTGCAGTGCACTTCAGGGAATTCCCTCCCTGTCCTCCATATCATTGAATCATAGAATCATAGAATGTTAGGGGTTGGAAGGGACCTCAAAAGATCATCTATTCCAACCCCCCTGCCAGAGCAGTATCCCCTAGTGCGGGTCACACAGCAACGCATCCAGGTGGGTTTTGAAGGTCTCCAGAGAAGGAGACTCCACAACCTCTCTGGGCAGCCTGTTCCAGTGCTCTGTCACTCTCACAGTAAATAAATTATTCCTCATGTTGAGGTGGAACTTCCTATATTCTAACTTAAACCCATTATTCCTTGTTTTATCACTGGGCACCACTGAGAAGAGATTGTCCCCTTCCTCTTGACACCCACCCATTAGATATTTCTATACATTAATAAGGTCCCCTCTCAGCCGTCTCCTTTCAAGGTTAAACAGCCCCAGTTTTCTCAGTCTCTCTTCATAAGAGAGATGATCAAATCCCTTAATCACCCTCGTTGCTCTCCATTGGTCTCTCTCCAGTAGGTCCCTTTCTCTCTTGAACTGGGGAGCCCAGGACACAGGATTCCAGGTGTGGGCTCACCAGGGCAGAATAGATGGGGAGGAGAACCTCCCTAGACCTACTGGACACACTTTTCTTAATGCACCCCAGGATCCCATTGGCCCTCTTGGCCACAAGGGCACATTGCTGTCCCATGGACAACTCACTATCCACTAGGACTCCAAGGTCTATCTCCAGGGGGCTGCTTTCCAGCAGGACGTCCCCTAATCTGTACTGGTGCCTGGTGTTATTCCTCCCCAGATGCAGGACTCTACACTTGTCCTTAATGAACTTCATGAGGTTCCCCTTTGCCCAGCTCTCCAGCCTGTCCAGATCTCGTTGGATGGCAGCACAGCCTTCCTGTGTGTCAACCACCCCTCCTAGATTCATGTCATCAACGAACTTGTTGAGGGTGCACTCTATCCCCTCATCCAGGTTGTTGATGTAGATATTGAACAAAACTGGACCCAGCACTGATCCCTGGGAAACACCACTGGCCACAGGCCTCCAACTTGACTCTGTGCCGCTGATCACAACCCTCTGAACTCTGTTGTTAGCCAGTTCGCAATCCACCTCACGGTCCAATCATCTATCCCACATTTCCTGAGTTTACGTACGAGGATCTTATGGGGGACAATGTTGAAAGCTTTACTGAAGTCAAGGTATATGACATCCACTGCTCTCCCTTCATCTATGCATTTGGTCACACCTTCATACAAGGATATCAGATTAGTCAGAGCTTCTAGGAGGCTTTGTTCCATCACCTTCCCAGGCACAGAAGCAAGGCTGACAAGTTGGTAGTCCCCAGGTTCCTCCTTTTACCGTTTTTAAAAATAGGTGCAATGTTTCCCTTCTTCCATTCCCCAGGGACTTCAACTGATTGCCATGACTTTTCAGATATCATGGAGGGTGGTTTGGCAACTACATCAGCCAGTTCCCTCAGTACTCTGGGATGCATCTCATCAGGTCCCACAGACTTGTGTATGTTCAGGTGATCACAGATCTTGTCTTCACTTACAGTGGGAGGGACATTGTCCCCTTGGTTCCCGTCTTGTGTTCCTTCATCTTGAGAGGTGTGAGAAAAGAGGTTGCCAGTGAAGGCTGAGGAAAAAAGTTAATGAGAATCTCAGCCTTCTTCTCATCTGTTATTACTAGTTTGACATTCTTGCTCATCATGGAGGGTATGCTTTCTTTAACCTTTCCGTTCTGGTTGACATACCTGTAGAAGCCCTTCTTGTTATTCTTTGCACCCCTTGTCAAGTTCAACTCCAGCTATGCCTTGGCCTTCTTAACCTCAACCCTACACAACTGGCAAGTGTCCCTTTACTCTTCCCAAGATAACCATCCCTGCTTCCACTGCCTATGCAGTTCTTTCTTATCATTTAGTTTGACCAGCAGATCTTGACTCAACCATGCTGGACTCTTCTCTTCCTTGCTTGATTTCTTACGCCTGGGTATTCTTGGATGTTCAAGAAACACAAGGGCCATTTTAACAAGGCAGAAAACCTCTACCCTGCAGAAGGGGAATGTGCTATTCTTCATTTCTCCCACAAAGTGGCTCTAGAGAGGAGGAAGAAGGTATAATTGTCTCCACTAAAAGTTTCCCAGAATACTGGGACAACAGCAGTGCAGGGGCTGAATATAAGATTAGGCTCAAGGCCAGTTCTTTTATCATAGCTCTGTCAGGTAAAGCAAACCAAAGTGATAAATAGCACAGCAAACAGGAAAATCAAAAAAACAACCATTAACAAGCCCTGGAGTTTGATGTATGGCAAGAAAAGGAGCATGCTACGGAGCAGATGAGGGAACAAATAAAGCAGAGTAAACAAGTCAATATCATGACCAGTAACAGCAAGTAATAGCCTGCCAAATAGCAGCTAAATAGATATAACATCTATAAATTCAGTCTAGCACACTCTGATCAAATCTGTCATTATCTTGAACCTCTTGTGCCCCATGTCAGATGCCAAAAAGGACTGTGGTGGGCTGACCCCATGTGGCAGCTAAAGCCTCCACCCAGTCACTCAATCACTCACACCTAGCAGGATGGGAGAGAGAGTCAGAAGGGCAAAAGAGAGAAAAAAATGTGAGTCAAGATAAAGACAATGCTCAGGCACTCTCTAAGCAATAGCTACCTTGGAAAATCTCCTCCCCTCCCCCTCCCAGTTTTATTGCTGAGCATGTGTCATGGGGTAATCCTGGCCAGCAGCCAGGTGCCCACATAGCTGCTCTCTCACTCCCCCTTCTCCACTAGACAGGGGGAGAAAATATTTCAAAGGGCTCAAGATTTGAGATAAGGACAGGGAGATCACTCTCATTTACCATCCCGGGCAAAACAGACTCGATTTGGGGGAAATTAATTACATTTATTAAGAGAACCAATCAGAGAGGAGTAGTGAGAAATAAGAAAAAGCAAATAGATCTTAAAAACAAGATGCCTTCGCCCCATCCCTCCCTTCTTCCCGGACTTATCATCAATCCCAGTTTCTCCACCTCCTCCCCCCGAGCAGCCCAGGGGGACAGGGAATGGGGGTTACGGTCAGTTCATCCGACGTTGGTTCCACCGCTTCTTCACTCAGGAGGAGGACTCTTCACTCTTCCCCAGGGCCATTGTGGGGTCCCTCTCACGGGAGACAAGCTTCACGCTCTCTTCTCCGGTGTGAGTCATCCCATGAAAGGCAATTCATCCCAAACTGCCCAACATGAGACACCTCACGAGGGGCAGCCCACCCCTTGTGAGTCTGATGTACAGTCCTTCGGGGGAAACTGCTCCAGCGTGTGTCCCCCATAGCATCACAAAAGTCCCACCAGCCAACCTGCTCCAGCGTGGGCATTCCCTCTTCCATGAGCTACAGGTTCTGGCAGCGACCTGCTCTGATGTGGGCTTCCAACGGGCCACAGCCCCCTTTCAGGCATCCACCCACATGGCATGGGGTCCTCTGCCCCACAGTGGACATCTACATCCTGCCCATGGGCTGCAGGGAGACAACCTGGTTCACCAGGGTTTTCACCATGACCCGGGGGACTACCTTCTCCAATGCCTGGAGCACATACTACCCCCCCTCCTTCGTTACTGGCCTTGGTATCTTCACAAACTCTCACTCCTCCATCTCTGTGCCAGCTGCTGTGGCACAGTTCTTTTTCCCCGTTCTTAAATATGTTTTCACAGAGGCGTTCCTCTCCTATCTCTTTACTGATAGGCTCAGCCTTGGCCAGCAGCGGGTCCCTCTTTGGATCCAGCTGGCATTGGCTCTATCAGACTAGGGAAGAGAGTGTGAAGCTTGTCTCCCATGAGAGGGACCACACAATGGCCCTGGGGAAGAGTGAAGAGTCCTCCTCCGGAGTGAAGAAGCGGTGGAACCAACGTCGGATGAACTGACCGTAACCCCCATTCCCTGTCCCACCGTGACGCTCAGGGAGAGGAGGTGGAGAAACCGGGATTGATGTTAAGTCTGGGAAGATGGGAGGGATGGAGGGAAGGTGTCTTGCTTTTAAGATCTATTTGCTTTTCCTACTTCTCACTACTCTTCTCTGATTTATTCTTTTAATAAACCTAACTAATTTCCCCATAACTGAGTCTGTTTTGCCCGGGACGGTAAATGAGAGTGATCACCCTGTCTTTATCTCAAACCTTGAGTCCTTTGAAATATTTTCTCTCCCTGTCTAGAAGAGAAGAGGGGATGAGAGAGCAGCTGTGTGGGTACCTGGATGCTGGCCAGGGTCAAACCATGACAATACCCTTCCCCCATGTTGGTCTGGCTGGCTTAGGAAGGTCCATTATTCTCTGAGCTTCTTGAGCAAATCACCTTTGCCTATCTTCTCTTTGCCTTCTTCTGTTGTAGGAGTTTGTTGATGGTCAGACCTAGGTGTAGAGGAATTTCTTGTGGAGCAGAGGCGCAGTATCCCTTTAAAGGTTTTGGACAACCCAGCTTAGGCCTAAACAAAGGCTCTGTCCTTGAAGTTGCCTTGGGGCACGGAGAGGAGGAGGTGTATCTGTTTTTTGAAGAGCCTTGCTGGGGGGAGAAGGTGGGGGCGAGAGCCGCCTGCATAGTTGAATGGCACTATCCAATAAAACGCTGGTGTGTGTAAACCTGTAACTGACCAACTCTGTTAAGGGGCAGGCGCTTGGACACTGCTTAACTGGATATATTGAGCTGTCTGGAGCAATAAAGGGAGGACGACTTGTAGCCATATTGGTGGGATGGTCGTTAACTTGGCCGACTCTCCGAAGGGACCCTTCTTCACCTAGGTGCTTTTATTTTTCTCCAGTAAATTTCATCCTGTGTGTATGTGTAATTTGCTAGCAAACTTCAAGCTGGGCTAGCCAGGAAATAGAAGACCCACATCTGGAAAGATTCATGGTCTGCGACAGTGGTTAGGTGTGGCGGGTTGAAAGGCACGGACTCAGCTCTTGAGAGAAGCTAAGACAAAGTTTATTAGCAAGAAGCAGTATTTGTGGGTTACAAACAAGAGATCAGACTATGCAGCCAGGACTGTTATCAGCTCATGTACTCCTTCAGTCACTCTCTTATCACACAGGGAGAACAGACTTTCCCAGGTCTGTTTTGATCACACTCTCCCATTCACTCCCATGCACACCTTGTATACAAGAAGTGTCTTATCTCTCCATTCTTACGAGCAAACTCCCAACATGAGCTGTACTCAGCTGGACACAGTCTCTTTTCATTATTAGCAAGCAAGAGTTATGTACTTGTTTAGAAAAGAGCTCAAGGATGAGTCTCTTAATTTTGCAAAGCAGTGCTGCTGGCACAGCTAGCTGTAAAATGTAGGGTATCCACATTTCCCCCTTTATTTTTTGGATCACCATCAAAGTCATGAGATGTATTTTTCAGTTCTTCCGACCCCTCGGGCAAGCACTTCAGGTGAGATAGTTAAGTATAATGAAAAAGAAAAGAACAAAACACTTCCCACAGCAACAAATGCTATTAAACACAATTTTAACACAGAAAACCATATTTTGGGGTTTAACCAAGTCATATCCTTGCTAGAAAGTGTGTAGTATTTACCCCACTGCCTTGTTACATTTTACTTGCTGCTCTGCCTGAGTTCCCAGGACTCACATTCACTGCTTTGCAGAGCAGGGATGCAAGAGATGCCCCTGCATCAATCCCAGGCCTCTGTTATCTCAGTGTGGGTGTGCTGCTTGTCGAGCACACAAGGCCAAGCAGTAATCCAGTGAGATGTGTGTGTGTTCCGACACCTCAGGTGCAAGTCACTTGAGCATACCTACAGACCTCCTCGCCAGTCTTCCGTTGTACCTCTATTTTCCACCACACTTGATCAAGCAACTGCATTTGCCTTTGAAATTGGAGGTGTCTGCTTAGGCTTGCAAGGTATATTAGAAAGTAATCTGCAAAGGCACATGAAAAAATATAGATATAGAAAGAAAAGCATAAACACAATTCAACAATAGTAATTTAAATCAGATGTCTCCTCTCAGGGAATGCAGCCATGATGTCAGCCAGGTAGCATTTGTTGCATCAAGTCCTGAAGATGTTGAACATTATTTTTCAGGTAGACTAATTCATCAGTTTTGTGGAGGCAACACATGTCCCATAGAGATTGCAGAGGTGTGGCTTGTGCTTTTTTGGGTTGAACTTTAATTTCATATTGGGTTTGTGATACCAATAACAGTGTTGCAACATTATTTGCTCTGGATGGATCACAGGTATGCATCGAAGAAACCTGGAACACAAGAACTCAGGAATCTGATATTAATAGAGCGTGTAAAATAAACAAAGATGTTGGGATACAGAACCACGTGGCATTCTTAGTCGTTCAAATGACTCATCTTTTTGATGAGTTGAGATGTATCTCACTTTAAAGGGATAATTTTGTACATATTGCCACATTATTCCCATTTGTTGAAGTACCTGAAGAGTTTGAGTAATTTCCTCCTATCCCCCTGGAATATGATACTATTTTACAGTTATGACCTTAGCAGGCACAGGCAGCATGACAGGATACCAGGATCCCACTTTCGAAATCCACGCAAAACAGTTACAGGTTGATTTGTAAATCCTGCTTGTGAGGTTCCAAAGCAGAAGAAACCATTTAATGTTTCAAATATCTGTCCTGCCTGCACATCAATATTCAAATGATATTCTTTAATTGATGCAATTAGCACTGTCACAGTAAATGGCATGGCATTTTTTGTTGTTAAGGTAACTTTAATTTGAAGAGCAGAAGTTGGATTTCCCATCATTCCATAGATCTCTGATCTAGCTTCTTTATTATTAATATTACTCTGTAACACAGCAACCTCAGCTCCAGTATCCACCAGAGCTAACACATGGGAAGTTCCTCCAGATCGCCACTGTGTAGTTAAAGGAAAAGACGGGCATCGATCCCCCTCATGATAAGAGGCTACAGCTGCTGCTATTTCAGGGGACCTGCCAGACTTCTGCATTTGCTGTCTCAGCACTCCTCAGGCAGTGCCCTGCTTTGAGGCAGCAGGAGGAGTCTGGGCTGGTGGTGAGGCCAGATCCAGTCCTGCACTGCCTGCTGTGCTGGTGGTGAGGTCAGTGACTGCCCGTTTGCTGTCAGGCTTTGTGACCTGCAATATTGATGTTACTGACATGGCATTGCCCACGGTGTCGGTGAAGGCACCGTGTGTGCGCAACAGACCCTGTTGTATGAATTCAGCTATACTCCTTGCAGAGTCTTGTAATGGCATAATAGCACATTGGCAGTCAGCATTAGCATTTTCATTTTCATATGCTAATTGCATTAAAGGTGATTGTAGCGCTTCCTCATCAACTATCTTGTGAGTTAAAGCAGTCTGCAGTGTATCAATAAAAGTAACATAACGTTCTTGCAGACCCTGCTGTATCGCTGCAAAAGATAATTGCCACATCCCTACTTCAGGGACACGTCTCAAAATTTCATTGCTAATGTAGCTACTTGTTGTAAGATCGGCCTTGCTAAATTTGCTTGCACTTGCGGCGTGGCATATTGTCTTTCTCCCATATATTCTGCCATAACACCTGGGGTTAAACTTGCAAGATTATCCATAGTATGAATCGTAGCAAGTTCCCTATACTCTGCCCACCAAACGATATATTGTGCTGCACTCAGAACCAATCTCATCAGAGATTTCCAATCATATGATGTCATAGTATGAGATTCTCCAATTACAGAATCACAGAATCACAGAATGTTAGGGATTGGAAGGGACCTCGAAAGATCATCAAGTCCAATCCCCCTGCCAGAGCAGGAACGCCTAGATAATGCTACACAGGAACGTGTCCAGGCAGGTCTTGAATGTCTCCAGAGAAGGAGACTCCACAACCTCCCTGGGCAGCCTGTTCCAGTGTTCCGTCACACTCACTGAGAAGAAGTTTCTTCTCGAGTTTAAGCAGAACCTCTTATGTTCCAGTTTCAGCCCATTACCCCTTGTCCTATCAGTGGTTGTCACCGAGAAGAGCCTGGCTCCATCCTCGTGACACTCACCCTTTAGATATTTGTAAACATTAATGAGGTCACCCCTCAGTCTCCTCTTCTCCAAACTAAAGAGCCCCAGCTCCCTCAGTCTTTCCTCATAAGGGAGATGCTCCACTCCCTTAATCATCCTAGTTGCCCTGTGCTGGACTCTCTCCAGCAGTTCCCTGTCTTTCTTGAACTGAGGGGCCCAGAATTGGACACAATATTCCAGATGGGGTCTCACCAGGGCAGAGTAGAGGGGAAGGAGAACCTCTCTCGACCTACTAACCACCCCCCTTCTAATACACCCCCGGATGCCATTGGCCTTCCTGGCCACAAGGGCACAGTGCTGGCTCATGGTCATCCTGCTGTCCACCAAGACTCCCAGGTCCCTTTCCCCTACACTGCTCTCTAATAAGTCATTCCCCAACTTATACTGGAACCTGGGGTTGTTCCTACCCAGATGCAAGACCCTACATTTACCCTTGTTATATTTCATTAAATTTTTCCCCGCCCAGCTCTCCAGCCTGTCCAGGTCTCGCTGGATGGCAGCACAGCCTTCTGGCATGTCAGCCACTCCTCCCAGCTTGGTGTCATCAGCAAACTTGCTGATAGTACTCTCTAGTCCCTCATCCAAGTCATTGATGAATATATTGAATAATACTGGTCCCAGTACCGACCCTTGAGGGACTCCACTGGATACAGGCCTCCAACCAGACTCCACCCCATTGACCACGACTCTTTGGCTTCTTCCCTTTAGCCAGTTCACAGTCCACCTCACTACCCGAGAGTCTAGACCACACTTCCTCAGTTTAGCAGCAAGGATGCTGTGGGAGACCGTGTCAAATGCTTTACTGAAGTCAAGGTAGACCACATCCACCACTCTGCCATCATCTATCCACCTTGTTATATCCTCATAAAAGGCTATGAGGTTAGTCAAGCACGACTTCCCCTTGGTGAAGCCATGTTGACTGTCTCTAATGACCCTCTTATCCTTGATATGCCTTGAGATGGCACCAAGGATAAGTCGTTCCATCACTTTCCCAGGGATGGAGGTGAGGCTGACCGGTCTATAGTTTCCCGGGTCCTCCTTCTTGCCCTTTTTGAAGACTGGAGTGACATTTGCTTCCCTCCAGTCCTCAGGCACCTCTCCCGTCTCCCAAGACTTGGCAAAGATGATGGAGAGTGGTCTAGCAATGACATCAGCCAGCTCCCTCGGCACCCGTGGATGCATCCCATCTGGACCCATGGATTTATGGATGTCCAGATTGCTTAATTGGTCCCTAACCCAGTCCTCATCGACTAACGCAAACTCCTCCACTGACTTGACTTCCTCTGGGGCCTCAGGGGAACGGGGCTCCTCAGGACGGCCTTTGGCAGAGTCGACAGAGGCAAAGAAGGCATTCGGTAACTCTGCCTTCTCTGTATCTTCTGTCACCAAGGCACCCACCTCATTCATCAGTGGGCCTACATTGCCTCTGGTGTTAGTTTTATCTGCCACGTATTTGAAAAAGCTCTTCCTGTTGTCCTTGACCCCTCTCGCCAGGTTTAATTCTAGGGAGGCCTTTGCTTTCCTAGTTGCCTCCCTACGTCCTCGGACAACAGCCTTATATTCTTCCCAAGTGGCCAGCCCCGCCTTCCAAGATCTGTAAATTCTCCTCTTGCCCTTGAGCTTACCCAGCAGATCCCTGTTTAGCCATGCAGGTCTCCTGGCTCCCTTCCTTGACTTCCTACGTGTCGGGATGCTCTGATCTTGAACTTTGAAGAAGCAGTCCCTGAACGCTAACCAACTATCTTGGGCCCCTTTACCTTCAAACAGTCTTGCCCATGGGATTTTCTCGAGTAATTGTTTGAAAAATCCAAAGTTTGCCTTGGTAAAGTCCAGGGTTGCAATTCTGCTTGCTATTTTGTTTCTGCTACATGAGATCCTGAACTCCACCATTTCATGGTCACTGCAGCCAAGGCAGCCCTCAACCTTTACTGCTTCAACCAGATCCTCCTTGTTAGCGAGGATGAGATCCAGCAGTGCTCCTCTCCTAGTCGGCTCCTCCACCATTTGCATCAGAAAATTATCATCGATGCACTGGAGGAACCTCCTGGACTGTGGCTGGCTGGCTGAGTTGTCCTTCCAGCAAACATCAGGGAAGTTAAAATCCCCCACGACAACCAGGGCCTGTGATTGTGAGACCGCTCTCAGCTGCTTGTAGAAGGCCTCATCAACTTCCTCACCCTGATCTGGTGGCCTGTAATAGACACCCACAACAGTATCTCTCCTGCCAGCCTGCCCCTTAATTCTAACCCATACACTCTCAACTTGCTTCTCATCCATGCCTGGATGGTATTCAAGACATTGTAGTTGCTCTTTCACGTAAAGAGCGACTCCACCACCTCGCCTGGCTGGCCTGTCTTTCCTGAAAAGGACATAGCCACCCATGACCACATTCCAGTCATGTGAACTGTCCCACCATGTCTCTGTAATTGCCACCAGATCATAATCTCCTGCCCGAACCCAGGTTTCTAGCTCCTCCTGCTTATTCCCCATGCTGCGTGCATTGGTGTATAAGCATTTCAGGGAGCAAGCTGAGCACACTGATCTCACCCTAGGGGGATGGGAGGCCACCCGGTCCTCATAATTTCTGGAACACTGCCCCGCTGCAATCCCAGCTATAACCCCATCCCCCTTCATATCTAGTTTAAAGAACGCTCTATGAGTCCGGCCAGCTCGTGACCAAGGATCCGTTTTTCCCTTTGTGTCATTTGAACCCCAGCTTGTTTCAGTAGATCAGGTGCCCTGTAGATCTCCCCATGGTTAAAAAATCCAAAGCTAGACCTCTGGCACCACCCCTTTAGGCAAGTATTAATCTGCTGCACTTTGTCAAACCTACCACTATTTTTCCTCATAACTGAAGGAATTGTTTGCAATAAATTTATGGTATAATTATTCTGCAGCCCATAATCTCACATGGCCTTCCGTATTTTTTTTGACAAACTCATATGTGAATTGCTGATATTCGGGAGGTCAGTTTGGCTGATATAGCACAGGACATGCCGCCCACATAGCAAAATCACTTTTTTTAATAGCTCCCTCCTTTATTTTCTCTGCAATGGATTTATAGGATGGTGCAGGCACAGACATCATAGGATGCTCTAAAAATTCATTTAAGGATGGCTCTGCCCCTGCATTTGGTGGTGCCACTGGAGCAAATGTTGCAGGTGGATTTAAAATACTGATAGGAGAGGGCAACCGTGATTTATTTTTCAGAATTTGTTCCGCTGTTGGAGATTCCACTGCCATAGTTTTAATAGACTTTAGAGATGGGTATAAATCTGACTCCTTTTCAGGATCAGTGGTATCAGGATCACATGGATCCACGGACACTTTATCACAATCATGCTCTGCCATGCCCTGATCAAAGCAAACTAGGGATTCGGCAGAAGCAGTTGTTCCTGTTGCTTGCAGGAGTAAAGCAGTGTAAATTGTCCACCACGTAATAACTAGCTCATCCGGTACCTTAAAATATAAATTTTTCTTAGTCTGTAATTCCTCACCAACCTTTGCCCACAATTTTGTATCATAAAAGCCTGAGTTAGGAAACCAGTTACAATATTCCTTAATCCATAGAAACAATTGCAGTACCCAAGAAGCTGGTACGTTAAATCCTTGTTCGCCTAATATACACTGTAATACTTCTGCACAGAGTTTGTGCTCTTTGGAGCTAGACTGCCCCATGATTACCGTGTTGCAAGGCTTACCCAGGCCCCTGGAAAAGGTGCACGCACCTCTGTTTTCTGTTTTAGGTTGTTTGACCACAGAGCCACCGTTAGAGTAGTTTATTAGTTGAATCCCTGTTCGAAAGCCATAGTTTGTTGGGTCCCTGTTTGGGTGTTGTTTTTGGCTGAGTATTTTATTTTTCGATCCCCATGTTAGGCACCATTTGCGGCGGGCTGAAAGGCACAGACTCGGCTCTTCAGAAAAGCTAAGACAAAGTTTATTAGCAAGAAGCACTATTTGTGGGTTACAAGCAGGAGACCAGACTATGCAACCAGGGTTGTTATCTGTTGAGAAGTACGCACGAACTCCGAGATGGTGGAAAACGGAATTCACTTTATTGCAAGCAGGCACACATATTTATACTTAATAGCATGAAACACTATTTTTGGGTTACAAACAAGAGATCAGACTATACAGCCAGGGTTCTTATTAGCTCATGTATTCCTTCAGTCACTCTCTTATCACACAGAGAAAACAGACTTTCCCAGGTCTGTTTTGATCATACTCTCCCATTCACTCCCATGCACATCTGGTGTACAAGAAGTGTCTTATCTGTTCATTCTCATGGACAAGCTCTCAACATGAGCTGTACTTGGCTGGTCAAGGTCTCTTTTCATAATTAGCAAGCAAGAGTTATGTACTTGTTTAGAAAAGAGCTCAAGGACGGAAGTCTTAACTCTGCAATGCAGTGCTGCCAGCACGACTAACTAAAATGTAGGGTATCCACATTTCCCCATTTTTTGTGTTTCGGATCACCATCAAAGTCATAAGATGTATTTTTCAGTTCTTCGAATCCCTCGGGCAGCACTTCAGGTGAGATAGTTAATTATAATGAAAAAGAACAAAAAAAACTCCCCACAGCAACAAATTCTATTAAACACAAGTTTAACATAGAAAACCATGTTTTGAGATTTAACCAAATCATATCCTTGCTAAAAAAATGTGTAATATTTATCCCACTGCTTTGTTATTTGTTACTTGCTGCTCTGCCTGAGTTCCCAGGACTCACATTCACTGCTCTGCAGGGCAGGAATGCGAAAAATGACTCCGCATCAATCCCAGGCCTCTGTTATCTCAGTGTGGGTGTGCTGCTTGTTGAGCACACAAGGCCAAGCAGTAATCCAGAGAAATGTCTGTGCTTTCTGACACCTTAGGTGCAAGTTGCTTGAGCGTACTTACAGTCCCCCTCACCAATCACCCTAAATCATCCAGACCCGCAGTTGCTGGGGAGCCCCTGTTGCAGCGAGGTTTCTGGAGAACCCTCCCGACAATTGGGAAGTCCTACACAGTGCGTCCACTCATAGGTGAGGTTTCCGAAGTTGATGCAAGAGGATCCAGCATTTATACTATTAAATAAACAACCTTACATAACGTTGAATGCGGGAACATCTGGTGGTGTTTGCCTCGGTGAATTCTTCTCACAGCTTGGCCAAGGTTGAAGGAAGAATGCAAGGGAGTCTCCCTATCTATTTTGGTCCTTAATCACACACTTCTAACAAAGCAAAAGGCAGCTAGTTTCCCTGCCTTGCTTTTAGCTAAAGAAAGATCACTCTGCTGGTTAGTACCATGAACCTTAACACCTATTATGTGGCTTTGATTAGACAGTCTTACACAACCAATAAAAGCTTCATTGTTAGTCACGCAAAGAGGATACATATCAATACAACAGGTAACATTGAGAACAGTTACATTTTCCCATAATTGCTCTGCCATCAGCCGTAACCATCTTCTGCCAGTCCAATCCATGTCATCGTTGGTAATCGGAACCTCAGGGTACCATCACGTCACTGGGAAAAACAAAGGGATTCAACAGGCAGGCCCGGTACATGGTCATGTTGCTGCTACACTGTTGAAGTAACAGGATGCTGCACAGCCACATCATGCAGGATAGGAACCAAATCACGGTCATTAAATGGCTTAATTCGTTTCGCTGGCAGCCAATAAGGTCCTGTGGATAAAGAAACACAGCCATAATCTCTTCTCCACGTCAACAGAGGTACCGGACCTTTCCATTCATTAGTATGAATGTCCTTATACAGTACATTAGGCTTTGGCAAGTCTTTCTGTTTTTCCTTCTGAGATCTCAGATGAGGAATTAACATATCAAAACTGGATATATTCAGAAAATTTAACACATACGTCGCTTTAGAAAACTTGTCGTGTGGAGACATTCCAACAACAGTGCTTTTCTGCTTCTGTAACATTCTTTTCAACGTGAGATGTGGTCTTTCCACAATGCTCTGTCCCGTTGGTGAATAAGGTATCCCCATCACATTGGATATTCCCCATTCCTGTAAAAATACTTTAAAATTGTTAGCAACATAAGCTGGACCATTATCCGTTTTTATCTGTGATGGCACTCCTAATGTGGCAATAGCACGTAGCAAATGCAGTCGAACATCTCTAAACTTTTCACCACTATGCGCTGTGGCAACAATAAAAGATGAGAAAGTATCTACAGTAACATGCACATATTTCAATTTACCAAATTCAACTATATGGGTAACATCCATTTGCCATACGTCATTGGGAACAAGACCACGAGGGACTTCTGTTATACTAGAGTTCAGTGGCGTGATCACTTGACAATCTGGACATGACAAAATAACATCTTGAGCTTGTCAAGATGTTATGTGAAACTGTTTGCATAAAGCCTTACTATTTTGATGATAAAAAGTATGCAAAAGTCTAGCTTGTCCTAATACATCAGGAACAGAAGTCATAGCAGCCAGAGAATCGGCCCGAGCATTACTTTCGACTAACAGGCCAGGCAGATTAGAATAAGAATGAATATGTGTCACAAAGTAACGGTGTATCCAATTACTACAAAGTAGGCATAATTTCTGAAACAACATAAAAAGAACACGATTAGAAACGTTTTAAAAAGGCAAACTCAATTCTGCACAAAAGGCCATATACATAATGCCAACCAGCAACAATATTTACAGGTTGAGATGAGAAGAGCTGCAATGCTTCCATAGCAGCGCGCAGCTCAACAATCTGTGAAGAACCTTCTTGCAGGACAATGTGATTTTTCCAGTCTTGAATATCAGCATCATACCAAACCACCATCGCTTTATGTGATTTGCTGGAGCCATCTATAAAAATAGTCAGTGCTCCAGGCAGCGGTTCAGAGCTGGCTATAGGAGTGGCACGCAAAGGCATAACTGAAAGTGATTGCAATGTTTTATGAGGGGAAGATTAAACTCCAGCCGCCCTAGAAAGTCAGCTAACGCAATCTGCAAATTCAAAGACATTTCCAGTAACGCTGTAAAATATGTTTGACACAGTGAGATGTAGCACATCAGGATCTCTTGCAAACATGCACAACGCTCTATGTCGCGACTTAATCAGTATTTCTGCTATCATATCAACTCTGCTCCAAATTGATTTAGGAGATGTGTGAGGCAAAAAAACCCATTCAAGTATATAAAGCTTTTCACGACCCCATTGCCCCAAGATAGCATAGAGCTGGAATCCCCTTAATTCAATGTTTGGATTGTAATGATGAGCAAAATTTGTCTGTATCTTATTGAATACTTTTTCTAAGGAAAGCTTTGCTTCGGGAGGTAATTTCCTCTCAGAATTCAAATCCGATTCTCCCCTTAACAAATCAAAAAGAGGAGATACTTCTTCAGTAGTAATGCCCAAAGAAGGACGAATCCAACTGATGGTTCCCAATAATTTCTGCAAAGCATTACTAGTACAAATACTTCCATTCAAAGTTAATTTCTGTGGAGAAACTAATGCATTGGTTAATTTCCACCCTAAATACTTCCATGGAGCTTCTATTTGAATTTTTTCTGGTGCTATTTGTAAACCATACATTTGCAATGATGTTATCAAAAAGGAGCAGACTTGTTGCAGGTAAATCTCATCCATGTGATCTAGCAATATATCATCCATATAGTGATAGATCAATGCATGAGGGTATTTTTCTCTAACAGGTTTCAAAGCAGAACCAACCACGAATTGACATGTAGTCGGACTATTTTTCATTCCTTGAGGCAAGACAATCCATTCATACCTATCCATCGGCTCACTACTGTTAACACTTGGGACTGAAAATACAAAATATTTGCAATCATCATTGTGTAACAAAATTGTAAAAAAGCAGTCTTTCAGATCAAATATGTAACACAGCCAATCTTCAGGTATTGCTACTGGATTAGGGGCTCCAGGTTATAAGGCTCCCATATTGGCCATGACTGAGTTAACAGCTCTGAGGTCTTGTAATAAGTGCCATTTACCTGATTTTTTAGGTATCACAAATATAGGTGTATTCCAGGGGCTAGTGGAAGGATGAATATGACCCGCCTGCAGTTGTTCTTGCACCAACTGCTGTGTGTGAATCAGCTGCTCTTGCTTTAAGGGCCATTGATCGATCCAAACAGGCTCATTTGTAAGCCATGTCAATTTTAATCGTGGCTGTTTAGTTTCAATGGCCCCTATTAAAAAGGCACTTTTGATGTATTTGTTGACAATGTCAATACCCACTGTTTTAATAAATCTCGGCCCCACCAGGTGCAGCCGGTTTTCATTACAAATGGCCTAATGTATCCATTTTGACCATCTGGCCCCGTGACTTGTAACAGTTTTAAGGATTGTTGTGGAATTTGTATACCCCCGATGCCCTCTACAGTTGCATAAGTAGTTGTTAATTCCCAGTCCTCTGGCCATTCATGGCTAGCTATTATAGTAACATCTGCCCCTGTGTCAATCAATCCATCAAAACATTTCTCTAAGATTTTCACTGTTAACATGGGCCTAGAATCTCTAACAGTTTGTGACCACAACACCAAGGGTTGACCGGAGCTACCAAAACCCTGGGATCCTCACTCCTTCTGAGCATAGGGTAAATTGCTGGTTAAGTCAGGTATAGGCACTAGCTGCGCGATTCACTGTCCCTTTGGTATAAAACAGGGTGGTGATGGTGTCCACACCATTATTTTCACATTTCCTTGATAATCTTTATCAATTAGACCTGGTAGTACAAAAAGACCCATTTTTTATGCTGAGGATCATCCCAACAATATAGCATGCGTTTCAAATGCCAATGGTCCATTGCAATTAGAGGATATTAAAGTAACTGAATAATCCTCTAAGGTGACCTATTCATTCGTTTCAACGTCCAAGTCGGTGCTCTCTGCAGTCGCTCGGCTGAAGGCAAAGTCTGTAAGTCTTCTTTCATTTCTACTGTGAGAACCCTGTCGCATTTCAGAGCACCGGGTTTCGCGCCCCGCCTCCCGTTTCCCAACTGAGGCAAAGTATTGCCGTGAATATCAAATTTAGATCGACATTGAGTAGCCCAATGATACCCCTTTTTTTTATTTAGGGCACCCTGTGCCTGATTTTCTCATTGTTCCTGCTGGCCCCTTCATAGGGCAATTTTTCATTACATGACCTCCTTGTCCAAATGTAAAGCATTTAACACTTGCTTTATTTACTGTGAGCTGCTGAGCCAATGCAGATGCTAACAACTCAGCCTTATACCTATCCGATCCCACATGCATGCAAGCAAACCTTAATAAAGTCTGTAATGGCAGCTGTTTTGTTAGTGGATCTCAGCATCTCCAGAATTCTTTTACAGTCTGCGTTAGCATTCTCCACAGCAAGCTGCAGTAATAATGCATCTGCTGCCGCTGGTACCTCTACCTGTCTTTCAATAGCTCGTTGTAATTTATCAATAAATTGAATGTAGGGTTCATCGTTAGCTTGTCTGATAGTACTAAAAGGTTTGCTTGATTTTTTTATGTCAGGAATCTTTTTAAAAGCTTTTGTTGCTAATTGTGCAGCGAGCTGTAAAAGTTCTGTAGTAAAATGAGCTTGAAGCTGTGGATTCGCAAACTGACCCTCCCCCAACAGTTGATCCGGGTTAAATGGAGCATTATTATTTTGAGCTACTGTAGCATGGGATATACATAACTCCCTGTATTCTACATACCAAATTGTATACTGGTTGGGTGTTAAAATCAACTTAAATATCACCTTCCAATCATGAGGAACCATAAGAAAAGCCTCTTTCATTGTCTCTATTAAATTTTCAGCGTAGGATGACTGAATACCCGATTCAGCAACCGTACGCTGCAACTCTTTCAACATGCTATAAGAAATCTGTTGATGTTCTGGTGCCTGAGTCCCGTCCGGCCGCGTATGCATAACTACTGGCATAGCTTTAACTACCTGAGGAAAAAAGTCAGTGTTAAGGAAACCATGCTCATCACGATCGGTTAAAATATCCGTCAGGGAAATCTGAACCCTAGTAATAGAAGACGGTGCTGGACAAACCTGTGGAGAAGATAAGGGAGGGGGTGCATAGGGTGGGGGTCGATAATTGAGTGGAACAAGAGAGTTCATCTGATCCTTATTTTGACACAGCTGCAAGACAGATTTTGACAGCCCCTTTCCTTTTTCCAAAAGTCCCGAAAAACATCCTGAGCAGTAGGTGCAGATGCCACCATGGCTCTATTCGGCGTGAGCGGAGGATAAAGGTTGGGTTCTGCCTCGGGGTCGCCAGGACCAACATCAAAGGAACTGTCATCTTCCTCCGGATCTCCAGCTCTCCCAGCACAAGTCCCTCATAGCCACTCATCAGTCCTTCTTGCAAACTGGTGAGATTAATCTGGCTAGTCTGTACTGCAGGTTCAGTTTGAGAAGACAAAAGGTTTACACATGTCATTTGACTTGCAGTCTCTTTCTGCAGCATAGGTGCTAAGTCAATTAAATCATTAGCGAGCTCTGTAGCAACAGAGCCCGCGGTGCTCGCCATGCTGCTCTCAGAGCTATCATCAGCAGTGAGTGCAACGCCGCAAACAACGCTTTCCATGTCGCTATATTATCAGGTGAACTGTCATGACCAGCACGTTGTGCTTTAGTTAGCTCTTCACCTACACATTTCCAATCCTTAATTTCATAAGATCCTGTTTCAGGATTGTCGCGGGTTAGGGCTGGGCCGGCCACTAACACAGACAGACGCTCTCTAACCCCCTCTCTCCCCCCCCCAAACAGGAAGAGAAAAGGGAATGAGGTAGAGAGACTTATGGGTTAGGGAAGGAAAACTAGAACAGTTTTAATGAAAATAATAGAAATAATGGTAAAAAGATAAAAGTAAAGAATTATATACAACTATAGATAGTAGCCCGATATCAAACCCAACTCCCTCCCCTGAGAGCAATCATCACTGGTGCTGCAGAGCAGGAGGCACTGGGGAAGCCCCAGGCTCAGCGGCGGCGGGGAGCTGGATTCGGGAACTGGATTAGGGAACTCAGGATCCGGATCAAAATCAGGAGGTCAGATGGAGTCCTCTCTGGACACCAGCCATTGCAGAAAAAGGGCGAAAAGGCCGAAAAGGGGCGAACAAAAAGGGCTGAAACTCTTGTGATCACTCAATTTATACTAAATATGGCGTATATGGGATGGAATACTCTCACTGGTCACCTGTCCTGTCTATTATCCCCCGGAGGTGCAACCTTTTACATCCTTGTGCCCCCCTCTTACTACCCGGCACCCCCAGCGTGGCACACAAGAGCCAGCAGTGGCCTTGGTCACTATAGGAATAAGTATCAGCAAGAGCCTTTCTGCATCCCAGTCCCAGGCAGTGACTGTAAACATCAGGTGTTATCACTGCCAATAGCACACATTGTCTGCAAAAACATGCTGCTGATTTCAGAACGTGCAGCCTTTTAGAAGACACTAAACTGGAAAGTAAAAATCACTAAATAGGACTGGGTTTTTAGCTAAACCCAGGACAAGGATACCGGGGGCAATTACGACCAATCCATAAAAGTAACAGAGTCACTTTCTGTGGGCTAATCTTATACCCGCGCTCCTTTGCAATACACATCAGCACATCATTATGAAGTTGCTGCGATCGTGTCGTGTTTTGCCCCATTTTTGTCCCCCAGACGCAGTCCTCGTACCTGTTTCCTGTTGAAAGGCGAGGATGGACACGTCAGTTAATTTATCACCCCGTTCGGCTCACTGGGGGGTACTTCTTCTGGATATGATTAAGTCCCTGTTCGGGTGCCATTTGTGGAGAAGCACGCACGAATTCCGAGATGGTGGAAAATGGAATTCAGTTTATTATCACTTATCACACAGAGAAAACAGACTTTCCCAGGTCTGTTTTGATCATACTCTCCTGTTCACTCCCATGCACATCTGGTGTACAAGAAGTGTCTTATCTGTTCATTCTCATGGACAAGCTCTCAACATGAGCTGTACTTGGCTGGTCAAGGTCTCTTTTCATAATTAGCAAGCAAGAGTTAGGTACTTGTTTAGAAAAGAGCTCAAGGACGAAAGTCTTAATTCTGCAACGCAGCGCTGCCAGCACAGCTAGCTGTGAAATGTAGGGTATCCACAGCTAGATAAGGGAGAGGAGGGGCCAGGCATGGACATTAGATGGACTGGAAACCTGTGCTAATATTCAAGGGCTCCCTGATTGTGGAGTTGTTTGTGAGACAAATGTGTGAGTGCATGCATCTCTTTGCTAGTGAGTATCAATCTGGGCTAGCTGGTAAGAGGAGACTCTGCACACCAGGTAAGGTGGACTTATAGCCTGTGCTAATATTCAAGGTATTCAGTAATGTGTGCATACTTCTGAATCTAGAGAGTGAGGATGTGCGTGTTTTCAGTAGTGAATTTTATTCCTGGTCAGCCAGTGAGGAAGAACAGTATTTGGCACTCTCTTCTTAGCATTTTATGTCAGTTCTGGTAGTGTTATATGTGAATGCTGCTACAGGCACTGCTCTGTCTACTGTGAAAGAGCAACTACAATGTCTTGAATACCATCCAGGCATGGAGGAGGAGCAAGTTGAGAGTGTATGGGTTAGAATTAAGGGGCAGGCTGGCAGGAGAGATACTGTTGTGGGTGTCTATTACAGGCCACCAGATCAGGGTGAGGAAGTTGATGAGGCCTTCTACAGGCAGCTGAGAGCGGTCTCACAATCACAGGCCCTGGTTGTCGTGGGGGATTTTAACTTCCCTGATGTTTGCTGGAAGGACAACTCAGCCAGCCAGCCACAGTCCAGGAGGTTCCTCCAGTGCATCAATGATAATTTTCTGATGCAAATGGTGGAGGAGCCGACTAGGAGAGGAGCACTGCTGGACCTCATCCTCGCTAACAAGGAGGATCTGGTTGAAGCAGTAAAGGTTGAGGGCTGCCTTGGCTGCAGTGACCATGAAATGGTGGAGTTCAGGATCTCATGTAGCAGAAACAAAATAGCAAGCAGAATTGCAACCCTGGACTTTGCCAAGGCAAACTTTGGATTTTTCAAGCAATTACTAGAGAAAATCCCATGGGCAAGGCTGTTTGAAGGTAAAGGGGCCCAAGATAGTTGGTTAGCGTTCAGGGACTGCTTCTACCGTGCTCAAGATCAGAGCATCCCGACATGTAGGAAGTCAAGGAAGGGAGCCAGGAGACCTGCATGGCTAAACAGGGATCTGCTGGGTAAGCTCAAGGGCAAGAGGAGAATTTACAGATCTTGGAAGGCGGGGCTGGCCACTTGGGAAGAATATAAGGCTGTTGTCCGAGGACGTAGGGAGGCAACTAGGAAAGCAAAGGCCTCCCTAGAATTAAACCTGGCGAGAGGGGTCAAGGACAACAGGAAGAGCTTTTTCAAATACGTGGCAGATAAAACTAACACCAGAGGCAATGTAGGCCCACTGATGAATGAGGTGGGTGCCTTGGTGACAGAAGATACAGAGAAGGCAGAGTTACCGAATGCCTTCTTTGCCTCTGTCGACTCTGCCAAAGGCCGTCCTGAGGAGCCCCGTTCCCCTGAGGCCCCAGAGGAAGTCAAGTCAGTGGAGGAGTTTGCGTTAGTCGATGAGGACTGGGTTAGGGACCAATTAAGCAATCTGGACATCCATAAATCCATGGGTCCAGATGGGATGCATCCACGGGTGCCGAGGGAGCTGGCTGATGTCATTGCTAGACCACTCTCCATCATCTTTGCCAAGTCTTGGGAGACGGGAGAGGTGCCTGAGGACTGGAGGGAAGCAAATGTCACTCCAGTCTTCAAAAAGGGCAAGAAGGAGGACCCGGGTAACTATAGACCGGTCAGCCTCACCTCCATCCCTGGGAAAGTGATGGAACGACTTATCCTTGGTGCCATCTCAAGGCATATCAAGGATAAGAGGGTCATTAGAGACAGTCAACATGGCTTCACCAAAGGGAAGTCGTGCTTGACTAACCTCCTAGCCTTTTACGAGGATATAACAAGGTGGATAGATGATGGCCGAGCGGTGGATGTGGTCTACCTTGACTTCAGTAAAGCATTTGACACGGTCTCCCACAGCATCCTTGCTGCTAAACTGAGGAAGTGTGGTCTAGACTCTCGGGTAGTGAGGTGGACTGTGAACTGGCTAAGGGGAAGAAGCCAAAGAGTCGTGGTCAATGGGGCGGAGTCTGGTTGGAGGCCTGTATGCAGTGGAGTCCCTCAAGGGTGGGTACTGGGACCAGTATTATTCAATATATTCATCAATGACTTGGATGAGGGACTAGAGAGTACTATCAGCAAGTTTGCTGATGACACCAAGCTGGGAGGAGTGGCTGACACGCCAGAAGGCTGTGCTGCCATTCAGCGAGACCTGGACAGGCTGGAGAGCTGGGCGGGGAAAAATTTAATGAAATATAACAAGGGTAAATGTAGGGTCTTGCATCTGGGTAGGAACAACCCCAGGTTCCAGTATAAGTTGGGGAATGACTTATTAGAGAGCAGTGTAGGGGAAAGGGACCTGGGAGTCTTGGTGGACAGCAGGATGACCATGAGCCAGCACTGTGCCCTTGTGGCCAGGAAGGCCAATGGCATCCGGGGGTGTATTAGAAGGGGGGTGGTTAGTAGGTCGAGAGAGGTTCTCCTTCCCCTCTACTCTGCCCTGGTGAGACCCCATCTGGAATATTGTGTCCAGTTCTGGGCCCCTCAGTTCAAGAAAGACAGGGAACTGCTGGAGAGAGTCCAGCACAGGGCAACTAGGATGATTAAGGGAGTGGAGCATCTCCCTTATGAGGAAAGACTGAGGGAGCTGGGGCTCTTTAGTTTGGAGAAGAGGAGACTGAGGGGTGACCTCATTAATGTTTACAAATATCTAAAGGGTGAGTGTCACGAGGATGGAGCCAGGCTCTTCTCGGTGACAACCACTGATAGGACAAGGGGTAATGGGCTGAAACTGGAACATAAGAGGTTCCGCTTAAACTCGAGAAGAAACTTCTTCTCAGTGAGTGTGACGGAACACTGGAACAGGCTGCCCAGAGAGGTTGTGGAGTCTCCTTCTCTGGAGACATTCAAGACCTGCCTGGACACGTTCCTGTGTAGCATAATCTAGGCATTCCTGCTCTGGCAGGGGGATTGGACTAGATGATCTTTCGAGGTCCCTTCCAATCCCTAACATTCTATGATTCTATGATTCTATGATACTACACTGTGTGACCATCTGTATTAGCATCACGTTTGTATATGTATCTCTCCGGAATACATGCCCAACCTCAGGCCAAACCTGCAAACAGAAATAGCAGCCGCGTTCATCAGACTGGGACAGAGACCTCCCACATTTTAGAGTACACCAGGCCAGCCTTCAGTGGACAGGAAGGAGGAGTGCATTGGTTGGTCTACTGGATTTGGTGCTTTTTTAACATCCTTGACAGCACTCTCAAAGGACATCGTAGAGAGGTTGGTGCTGGTCTCTTCTCACAGGTCATTAGGGACAGAACCAGGGGGAATGGGTTCAAGTTGAAACAGGGCAAGTTTAGGCTGAACATTAGGAAGAAATTCTTCATGGAAAGAGTGTTCAGACACTGGAATAGACTGCCCAGGGAGGTGGTTGAGTTGCCATCCCAGGATGTGTTTAAGTGTCGCTTAGATGTGGTGTTGGGTGATATGGTTTAGGGGTGAACTTGTACTGTAGGGTTAATGGTTGGACTCAATGACCCCAAGGGTCTCTTCCAACCTGAACTGTTCTACGATTCTATGATTCAAACATTAATGCCTTGTTTAGATTAACCATGGCTGATGATGGCTCCACCCATGCTAGCTTGGTTGCCCGCCCTCAAACTGCTGGCCCTTGGCCCAGGCAAGTCGCTTTTCCTGGCTTAAAAGAGCCCCCAAAAGAGATTTTTGTCGGCCTTTTCTGCTTTAGATCCCTTCCCCAGCGCGGTCTTGCCTGCCCTGAAGCTGATCTCTGCAGCAAATGTTCGTTTGATCATTGATGCCTCATTTAGATTAACCCTGGCTGATGATGGTTCAGTCCATGCTAGCTCAGCTGCCCGCCCTCGAGCTGCCATCCCCTGGCACAGGCAAGCTGCTTTTCCTGGTTTAAAAAAGCCCCCCCAAACAGGTTTTTGTCACTCTTTTTCTCTTTAGATGCCTTTCTTCAGCACGGTCTTGCCCGCCCTCAAGATGGCATCTGCAGCAATTAACCGCTGGCTCGTTAATTCCTTGGTTACATTAACTGTGGCTGATGATGGCTCCACCCATGCTAGTTCAGATGCCCGAGCTCAAGCCGCTGGCCCCTGGCACAGGCAAGCCGCTTTTCCCGGCTTAAAAAAGCCCCCAAAAGACTTTTTTTTTCTGCCTTTTTTTGCTTTAGATCCCTTCCGTAGCGTAGCCTTGCCTGTCTGGTGGTCTCTGCAGCAAATGACGGTTAGCGCGTTAATGCCTCGTCTAGATGAACCCTGACTGATGGTGTCTCCACCCACGCTAACTTGTCTGACCACTCTTGAGCTGCTGGCCCCTGACATAGGCAAGCTGCTTTTCCTGGCCAAAAAAAAAACCTGAAAGAGCTTTTTATTCGCCTTCTTCATTTTAGATCCATTCCGCAGCACGGTCTTTCCCGCTCTGAAACTGGTCTCTGCAGCAAATGACCGTTAGTGCGTTAATGCCTCGTTTAGATTTTGTGCAGCTGATGCTGGACTTCAGAAGGGCCAACTTTGGCCTCTTCAAGCAACTGCTGGGGGAAACCCCATGGGACAGGGAGCTGGAAGGTAAAGGGGCCCAAGAGAGTTGGTTGGCATTCAAGGACCACTTCTTCCAGGCTCAGGATCAGTGCATCCCATCAGGTAGGAAATAAAAAAGGAGATTCAGGAGACCTGCATGGTTAACCAGGGATCTGCTGGGCAGACTCGGGTGGAAGGGGAGGGTATATAAATTGTGGAAGGAAGGGCTGGCCACCTGGGTCGAGTACAGGACAGCTGTCAGGGAATGTAGGGAGGCAATTAGAAACGCTAAGGCCTCCTTGGAATTAAACCTTGAGAGGGAGGTCAAGGACAACAGAAAGGGCTTCTTCAAATACATTGCTGACAAAACTAACACTAGAGGCAATGTAGGCCCTCTTGTGAATGAGGTGGGTGCCCTGGAGACAGAGGACAGAAAGAAGGCAGAGTTGCTGAATGCCTTCTTTGCCCCTGTCTACACTGTTGGAGACTGTCCTCAGGAGCCTCAGTCCCCTGAGGCCCCAGACGAAGTCAAGATAAAGGAGGAGTTTGCCCTGGTTGATGAGGACTGGGTTAAGGATCAGTTTGAATGCTTAAACATCCATAAATCCATGGGCCCTGATGGGATGCACTTGTGGGTGCTGAGGGAGCTGGCGGGAGTCATTGCTAGGCCACTCTCCATCATCTCTGGTAAGTCGTGGGGAACAGGTGAGGTGCCTGAAGACTGGAGGACAGCGAATGTCACTCCAGTCTATAAGAAGGGCAGGAAGGATGACCCGGGTAACTACAGAATGGTCAGCCTCACTTCCATCCCTGGAAAGGTGATGGAACGTCTTATCCTTGGTGCTTTCTCTAAGCATATCAAGGATAAGAAGGTTATTAGGAGCAGTCAGCATAGCTTTGCCAAGGGGAAGTCATGTTTGACCAACCTTTTATGAAGCCTTTTATGAAGACGTAACCAGGTGGATGGATGGTGGCCACTCAGTGGATGTGGTCTATCTGGACATCAGCAAGGCCTTTGACACCATCTCCCACAGCATCCTCCTCACAGGTAAACTGAGGAAGTGTGATCTGGATGACCAAGTAGTGAGGTGGGTCACTAATTGGTTGAAGGGAAGAAGTCAGAGAGTTGTGGTCAATGGGGCAGAGTCTGTCTAGTGGGGTCCCTTCGGAGAGCCGGCCAAGTTAACGACCATCACACCAATATGGCTACAGATCGTCCTCTCTTTATTGCTCCGGACAGCTCAATATATACAGTTCAGCAGTGTCCCCACGCCTGCCCCTTCACAGAGTTTGTCAGTTACAGGTTTACACACGCCAGCGTTTTATTGGGTAGTGCCATTCCACTATGCAAGCGGCTCTCGCCCCCCCTTCTCCCCCCGGGGCCAGCACCTCCCGCCAAGCATCTCGCAAAGCTCTCACAAAACAGATAAAACCTCCTCCTCCCTGTGTTCCAAGGCAGCTTCAAGGACAGAGCCTCTGTTTAGGCCTAAGCTGGGTTGTCCACACTTTTAAAGTTATACCGCGCCTCTGCTCCACAAGAAATTCCTCTACAAGTCTGGCTGGAGGCCTGTGTCTAGTGGGGTCCCTCAGGGGTCAGTGCTTGGGCCAGTGCTTTTTAATATATTCATCAATGACCTGGATGAGGGATTAGAGAGCACTGTCAGCAAGTTTGCTGATGACATGAAACTGGGAGGAGTGGTTGACACTCCAGAAGGCTGTGCTGCCATTCAGAGAGACCTGGACAGGCTGGAGGGCTGGGCAGGGAGAAATCTTATGCGGTTCAACAAGGGCAAGTGTAGAGTTTTGCACTTGGGAAAGAATAACCCCATGTGCCAGTACAGGTTTGGGACTGACCTGCTGGAGAGCAGTGCAGGGGAAAGGGACCTGGGGGTTCTGGTGGACAGCAGGATGCCCATGAGCCAGCAATGTGCCCTCGTGGCCAAGAAGGCCAATGGCATCCTGGGGTGTATTAGAAGGGGAGTAGCAAGTAGGTCAAGAGAGGTCCTCCTGCCCCTCTACTCTGCCCTGGTGAGACCCCATCTGGAATACTGTGTCCAGTTCTGGGCCCCTCAGTTCAAAAAGGACAGGGAGCTGCTTGAGAGAGTCCAGCGCAGAGCCACAAAGATGATTAAGGGAGTGGAACATCTCCCTTATGAGGAAAGGCTGAGGGAGTTGGGTCTGTTTAGCTTGGAGAAGAGGAGGCTGAGGGGTGACCTCATTAATGTTTATAAATATGTCAAGGGGGAGTGTCAGGAGGATGGAGCCAGGCTCTTTTCAGCAGCATCCATTGACAGGACAAGGGGCAATGGGTAGAAGCTGGAACATAGGAGGTTCCATAACAATATGAGAAAAAACTTTTTCACTGTGAGGGTGACAGAGCCCTGGCACAGGCTGCCCAGGGAGGTTGTGGAGTCTCCTTCTCTGGAGACATTCAAAACCTGCCTGGACGCGTTCCTGTGCGCTCTGCTGTAGGTGGTCCTGCTCTGGCAGGGGGGTTGGACTAGATGATCTTTGAGGTCCCTTCCAACCTCTAACACTCTGTGACTCTGTTGCTCCGCCCACGCTAGCTCGGCTGCCCACCCTCGAGCTGCCGACCCCTGGCAAAGGCAAGTCGTTTTTCCCGTCTTAAAAAAGCCCCGAAAACCAGCTTTTTGTCAGCATATTTTACTTTAGATCCCTTCCCCAGCAAAGTCTTGCCTGTGCTGAAGGTGATCTCTGCAGCACATGACCGTTGGCACGTTAATGTCTCCTTTAGATTCTCTGCAGCTGATGCTGGCTCCACCCACGCTAGCTCGGCTGCTTGTACTCGAACTGCCGGCCCCCGGCACAGGCAAGCCGTATTTCTCGGGTTAAAAAAGCCCCAAAAGATCTTTTTGTCGGCCTTTTTCGCTTTAGGTTCCCTTCCCCAGCGTGGTCTTGCCTGCCCTGAAGGTGGTCTCCACAAGAAATGACCATTGGCACGTTAATGCCTATTTTAGATTAAATGCAGCTGATGCTGGCTCTGCCCACCCTTTATCAACTGTCAGCCCTCAAGCTGCTGGACCCTGGCAAAGGCAAACTGCTTTTCCCGGCTTAAATAAGCTCCCAGAAGAGCTTTTTGTCGGACTTCTTCACTTTAGATCCCTCCTCCAGGTCAGTCTTACCTGCCCTGAAGCTGGTCTCTGCAGCAAATGGTCGTTGTCGTATTAATGCCTCGTTTAGATTCACCGCGGCTGTTGGTGGCTCCGCCCACCCTGGCTTGGCTGCCCGGCCTCGAGCTTCTGGCCCCTGGCACAGGCAAGCCGCTTTTCCCGGCTTAAAAAAGCCCCCAAAATTGCTTTTTGTCAGCCTTTTTTTTTGCTTTAGATCTCTTTCTCAACGTGGTCTTGCCTGCCCTGAACCTGGTCTCTGCAGCAAATGACCGTTGGCACCTTAATGCCTCATTTATATTAACCGTTGCTGATGTTGGTTCTGCCCACCATTTATCTGCTGTCCGACCTCCAGCAGCTGGCCCCTGGTACAGGCAAGCCGCTTTACCAGGATTAATAAAAAGCCCCCAAAAGAGCTTTTTGATGGCCTATTTCGCTTTAGATCCCTTCCCCAGTGCGGTCTTGCTTGCCCTTAAGCTGGTATCCCCAGCAAATCACAGTTGGCGCCTTAATGCGTCGTTTGGATTAACCACGGTTATTGCTAGCTTTACCCACGCGAGCTTGGCTGCCTGCCCTCTAGCTGCTTGCCGTCAACACAGACAAGCTGCTCTTCCTGGGTTAAAAGAGCCCCCAAAAGAGCTTTATTCGGGCTTTTTCACTTTAGATCCTTTTCCCAGCGTGGTCTTGATAGCCCTGAAGCTGGTCTCCGCAGGAAATGATCATTGGCGCGTTAATGTCTCATTTATATTAACCGTGGCTGATGTTGGCTCCGCCCACCCTAGCTCGGTTGCCTGTCCTCGACCTGTCAGCCCTTGGCCCAGGCAAGCTGCTTTTCCCAGCTTAAAAAAAGCCCCCAAAGAGCTTTTTGTCGGCTTTTTATTCGCTTTAGATCCTCTCCCTAGCATGGTCTTGCCTGCCCTGGAGCTGGTCTCTCTAACAAATGACCATAGGTGCCTTAATGCCTCAATTAGATTAACCGCGGCTGATGATGGCTCCACCCATGCTAGCTTAGCTGCCCGCCCTAGAGCTGCCGGCCCTCGGTAAAGGCAAGCCTCTTTACCCGGATTAAAAAAAAGCCCCAATAAGAGCTTTTTTTTGGTCTTTGTCGCTTTAGATCACTTCCCCAGCACGGTCTTCCCTGCCCTGAACCTGGTCTCTGCAGAAAATGACTGTTGGCGCCTTAATCATAGAATCATAGAACAGTCCAGGTTGGAAAAGACCCTTGGGATCGTCAAGTCCAACCATTAACCATACACTACAACCATTAACCCTACACTACAAGTTCACCCCTAAGCCATATCACCCAACACCACATCTAAGCAACACTTAAACACATCCAGAGATGGTGACTCAACCACGTCCCTAGGCATTCTATTCCAGTGTCTGAACATTCAAGGGACCTTAGAGATCATCTATTCCAACCTCCCTGTCATGGGCAGGGACGCCTCTCTACTAGATCAGGCTACTCAAGGTTCTGTCCAACTTGGCCTTGAACACCTCCAGGGAGGGGGCAGCCACAACATCTCTGGGCAATTTATTCCAAAGTCTTGCCACCCTCATACTGAAGAATTTCTTCCTCAGATCTAATCTAAATCTGTTCTCCTTCAACTTAAACCCATTTCCCCTTGTCCTATCAGTGGATGCTCTTGTCAAAAGTCCCTCCCCAGCCTTCTTGTAGGATCCCTTCAGGTATTGGAAAGCAGCTATTAGGTTCCCCCGAAGTCTTCTCTTTTCAAGACTGAACAATCCTAGCTCCTGCAGCCTGTCCTCGTAGCAGAGGTGCTCCAGCCCCTGGATCATCTTTGTGGCCCTCCTCTAAACACACTCCAACAGATCTATGTCCCTCTTATGGTGGGGGCACCAGAACTGGATGCAATATTCGAGGTGGGGTCTCACAAGAGCAGAGTAAAGGGGGAGAATCACCTCTCTTGACCTGCTGGCTACGCTTCTCCTGATACATCCCAGGATGCGGTTGGCCTTCTGGGCTGCATGAGTGCACTGCCAACTCATGTTGAGCTTCTCGTCTATCAACATCCCCAAATCCTTCTCTTCAGGGCTACTCTCAACCAACTCTGTGCCCAGTTTGTATTTGTGCCTGACCCAGGTGAAGGACCTTGCACTTTGACTTGTTGAAGCTCATGCAGTTTGCACTGGCCCATTTCTCAAGCCTGTCAAGGTCCCTCTGGATGGCATCTCTTCCCTCAAGTGAGTCCATGGCACCACACAGCTTGGTGTCTTTGGCAAACTTGCTGAGGGTGCACTCAATGCCATTATCCATGTCGCTGACAAAGATGTCGAACAGCACTGGACCCAGAATAGAGCCCTGAGGAACTCCCCTTGTCCCTGGTCTCCATGTGGACATTGAGCCATTGACCACAACTCTTTGAGTGCGACCTTCCAGCCAGTTCTTTATCCACCGAATGGTCCATCTGTCAAATCCGTGTCTCTCCATCTTAGAGATAAGGATGTCATGTGGGACAGTGTCAAACACCTTGCACAAGTCCAGGAAAATGACATCCGTTGCTTTTCCCATGTCAACCAGCGCTGTAGCTTTGTCGTAGAAGGCCACTAAATTAGTCAGGCATGACTTGTCCCTGGTGAAGCCATGTTGGCTGTCACCAACCACTGATTATCTTTTATGTGCCTTAGTACAGTTACCAGGAGAATCTGTTCCATGATTTTACCTGGCACAGAGGTAAAGCTGACTGGTCTGTAGTTCCCCGCATTGTCTTTGGTTCCTTTTTTTAAAGATGGGGGTTATGTTCCCCCTTTTCCAATCTGTGGGAACCTCACCAGACTGCCATGACTTCTCAAATATGATGGCTAGTGGCCTAGCAACTTCAGCTGCTAGTGCCTTCAGGACCCATGGATGTATCTCATCAGGTCCCATGGACTTGCGCACCTTCAGGTTTTCCAGGTGTTCCCGGACCTGATCTTCTCCTGCCCTGGGTGGTTCTTCACTCTCCCAGACCCAGCCAACACCCTCTGTGATTTGGGTGGTGTAGTTCGAGCAGCTGCCAGTGAAGACTGAGCCAAAAAATTTGTTGAATACTTCAACCTTCTCCACATCCTCGGTAACCAGGTCACCTGTATCATTCCGGAGAGGCCCCACATTCTCTCTCATTTTTCTTTTTTCTCTTACATACCTATAAAATCCTTTTCTGTTATTTCTAATATTGTTGGCCAGATTTGACTCTGTCAGGGCCTTAGCTTTTCTAACCTGGTCTCTGATTACACGAGCAACTTCCTTGTAATCATCCCAGGTTACCAGTCCCTGCTTCCACGCTTTGTGAGTTCCCCTTTTGTATTTGATTTTCACCAGGAGTTCTCTGTTTATCCATATAGGTCTCCTGGAGTTTTTGCCTGCTTTCTTCCTTTTAGGGATGCAATGCATTTGAGCTTGGAGGAGATGGTCCTTGAGAGTCGACCAGCTTTCTTGGGCTCCCAGTCCTTCCAGGGCTTTATCCCATGGCACACTAGCAAGGAGGTTCCTAAAGAGGTGAAAGTCAGCTCTCTTGAAATCAAGGGTTTCAAGCTTGCTGAGCTTTCTTCTCTTAGCTGCTCTTAGGATCTCAAACTCCACCATCTCATGGTCACTGCAGCCAAGGCTACCCATGAGTTTAACATTACCCACCAGCCCTTCCCTGTTGACGAGAACAAGGTCTAACATGGCACTTCTCCTTGTTGGTTCCTCTATCACTTGGAGAAGGAAGTTATCATCAATGCAGTCCAGGAATCTCCTGGATTGCTTTTTCCCTGCCGTGTTGTTTTTCCAACTGATGTCGGGGTGGTTAAAATCACCCATGAGGACCAGGGCTTGTGAACGAGCAGCCTGCCCTGAAGTTTTGCCTGCCCTGAAGTTTTGCCTGCCCTGGAGCTGGTCTCTGCAGCAAATGACCATTGGCACTTAAATGCCTCGTTTAGATTCTTAGTGCCTCGTTTAGATTCTCCCCAGCTGATGGTGGCTCTGCCCACCCTACCTCAGCTGCCCGCCCTTGAGCTGCCCGCCCCTGGAATACAGAAGCTGCTTTTCCCGGCTTAAAAAAGCTTTAGATCCCTTCCCCAGCATGGTCTTGCCTGCCCTGAAGGTGGTCTCTGCAGCAAATGACCATTGTCGCATTAATGTCTCGTTTAGATTCTCCCCAGCTGATGGTGGCTCCATCCACCCTAGCTCAGCTGTTGCCCTCAAGCTACACGCCAATGAGCATTGGTGTGTTAATGCCACGTTTAGATTCACTGTGGCTGATAGTGGATCTGCCCACCCTAGCTCAGCTGCCCGCTCTCAAAATGCTGGTGCTTTTCCAGGCTTAAAAGAGTCCCCAAAAGAGCTTTTTGTGGGTCTTCTTTGCTTTAGATCCCTTCCCCAGTGCAGTCTTGCCTGCCTTGAAGCTGATCTCTGCAGCAAATGACTGTTGGTGCCTTAATGCCTCATTTAGATTAACCGTGGCTTATGCTGGCTCCATCCACCCTAGCTTGGCTGCCCGCCCTCCAGCTGCTGGCCCCCGGCACAGGCGAGCCGCTTTTCCCCGGCTTGAAAAAGCCCCCTCAAAAGAGCTTTTTGTCGGCCTTCTTTGCTTTGGATCCCTTCCCCAGTGCAGTCTTGCTTACTCAGAAGTTGGTCTCCGCAGCTATAAGGTTAAAAAGTAAAAAAGGTAAAAAACTGGTTTCAACTAGACATGGCATTTGGTTGCTCTGCTGGGATAATTAGTGAGCATAGAAAAACTTCTCCACGGGTTACAAGGCACATATAAATTAAACAGTGAAGATGTAACTGCTGTTATGGGGCAGAGCTCCCCACTGATGTCCTGTTCTTGTACATAGCCAGCACAGAGCAAACCCATGTCACCTGTGGACAGGTTTTGGGAGTGCCCTAGTGACCTGCCTGGTAAGAGATGATGCAAGGGCTGGACATCTACCACAGGTGAGGAGCAGTTGGGAGGAATCAGATGTGGTGCAGAGTAGGAAGGATTTGGGGTGAGGGAATGTGTGACCTGGTGGGGACAGATCCACCAACTGTCCAACACAGACTCAGCCTATAGTACGGGAGCAGATCCACCAAGATGTCCAGCAGTGCCCAGCCACTGGTCAGTGTGCCTGTCATCACCCAAGAGCACCAAAATCAAAGAACAATAAATGAAAAAATTACTTTCTGAAAGGCCACAAAATAAACAAATCCACAAAGACAGTATCTTGTCCTTATGCATTTATTTCCTGCTTATTGCTTCTGGTTTCCTTCATGACACCAGTTGGCAGAGCCTTCTTGAAGACGTTTTCACCAGGCAGTGAATTAGCCCTTGTTTGCAAGGTGGAAAAATGGGTCTTCCTGACTCACGTAAAGGAATAAGCCATGACGGATCAACCACCAAAATTGTTCCAAATAATCAAAGCCAATAATTGTTACATGGCTCCTTACTACTGGTTGTAAATGACAGCAGTTTCACCTAAACACTTTGCCACCTAAGACGTTTCTGCTGCACTCCTTGAAGCATATTTTACAAAATATTTTCTGACATATAAAAACTTTCTTTCCACACCAAAAAGCATGTGAAAGGGAAATGCCAATGTATGGCAATGCAAGACACCTCTACGACTGAGGGCTGCGGAGGCAATTAGTATTCTCTCACTACGCAAAGGCTTTCTAATACTAAAGGCAACAAATGATTGAATGGAATCTGAAGGATTGTGGTTAGAGCTGCATAAAATGGTTTGATATAAACATGACCCACAGCAAATATCATGTAATTTGATGAGCCAGACCTGAGCTTTCAATAGGAAAACCAAAAAAAATCCCAACATAACAAGCTTAATGCTGCCTTGGGTTTTGCTTTGGCTTTTCCCTCCCTTGAAAGCAAGGGATACATTTGCAAATGATGTTTGTTACAGATTTTGGCGTGCTCTAAAAGAAAGTAGGGCCATGGCTGGATTTGTGGCAACCTGGTCTATCCTGTGTTTTAAGATGGAGCTTGCGGGATTTTTTATAGTTTGTGCCATCTGAAATCACTGGTTCTGAATACTGGGGAACTCTGGATTGTTGTTTCCAGATAAATGTACACAATGCATCCAGCAGAGGCTTCCTCCTTGAAGCAGTGGTTTTTGGCTGGAGCCATAGTTATAGCCAGAACTGTAGTTTTAGCTGGTATGTAAAAGACTTAATAAGCCTGGGCAAAGAGAATCAGTGGGAGAATGGAGGTGTGAGACAGGTATTCCACAAGCAGAACTTTTCCTCAAGGACAGGATGCTCTTATCTGCAAAGATGGAATGCCCCAGGACTCCCAAATGCCATTAAGATATGCAGAAGCAGCCTAGGCCAGCCTTGGAGTCTCTTAACATAAGAGGAGTTAACTGAATGGAGCTCATCAACAGGACACCTCGATGAAGACTACAATGATGAAGTAAGACGACCACCAGAGACCCTGATGACCACCGAAAGACTGTATTATGCATGTGGGAGTGGGCGGCAACATGTTAATGAGTTCTCAGAAATTGAATGAATATATATGTCTAAACTGTATAAAAGCTGTACATCTGGCCTTTCTCGGGGCACACACTAGGTGGAGCTATCCTCTGTGTGCCCTGCGCAGCAATAAAGAATACCTGCTTAATAGACATCAAGGCTATTAAGTTCTGATTTCAGCTTTTCACAGCATCATCCTCAAAGACACGGTAGGGTATGGCATCGAAACTTAACATCTGAGATAACAACTTTCAGAGCCCAAGATCAATGCTAGCTCTCTGTTAATTCAATTAAAAGTGCATGATTTAGTATAAAAAGAGATGAAAACCCATAGAATTTACCTAGTAAACAGATACATAACTATACATAATTTTCAGAGAAACGTCATAGTGGTGTTACTTTGATATTGTCATAGTCTAACCTGATTTCTTAAGGAAGCCTCTGTTACCTTACTGTGTGTGTCTTCATCTTTGTTTCATCCATAACTGATAATAAGATAGAAATCTCCAAGACTGCCCAAATTACATGAGCACAAGAAGGCTGAGGACAGAGACTTCCTGCATATGGGAAGGCTGTATATATCGTAATTTAGAGGACCTCCAGAGAGCCAATATGAGAAACTTTATAAATTCCTCCAAAATCAGAAAAAACTTTTAGCTGAATTAATTTCCAAAGACCATGAATCAGACGACACAAATCCACAAATCGCCACATTTCATTAGTTCTGATGCCAAACAGATAGCTTTTATTAATGACTATCAGAAGACACAGGAAAAGAACAACCCAGTTCTAACCAGTTTTCATATCTGAAGATGAGGAAAGCCCAGAATCACTGATGATGAAGAAGGAGATATACTGGGTCACCACAATGACCTAAGACTACTAACCTTTATCAGAGGATCACTAGGATATCCTCTACAAGTTCCTGCCTTTAGTGCTCAGGCAGGACCAGATCCTTTCACCACCCAGTTTCATCTGTGAGATCATGAGCGTAGACATGGTTTAGTGGTGGAATTGGCAGCCTCAGGCTAACAGCTGGACTCGATCTTCCTGACCTAAATGATTCTGTGACTTCAGCAAATCTTTTTTACCAGCTATTAAATACAAATGTCGCGGGTTAGGGCTGGGCCGGCCACTAACGCGGACAGACGCTCTCTAACCCCCTCTTCCCCCCCCAAACGGGAAGAGGAAAGGGAATGAGGCAGAGAGACTTACGGGTGAGAGGAGGAAAAAAAAACTAGAACAGCTTTAATATGAAAGTAACAGAAATAATGGTAAAAAGATAAAAGTAAAGAACTATATACAACTATAGATAGTAGCCCGATATCAAACCCGACTCCCTCCCCCGATAGAAATCACCACTGGTGTTGCAGAGCAGGAGGCACTGGGGAAACCCCAGGCTCAGCGGTGGCGGGGAGCTGGATACAGGGAGCTGGATTCGGGAACTCAGGATCTGGATCAAAATCAGGAGGTCAGATGGAGTCCTCTCTGGACACCGGTCCTTGCAGAAGAAGGGCGAAAAGGCCGAAAAAAGGGTAAAAGGGCCGAAACTCTCGTGATCACTCAATTTATACTAAATATGACGTATATGGGATGGAATACTCTCGTTGGTCACCTGTCCTGTCTATTACCCCCCGGAGGTGCCACCTTTTACTTCCTTGTGCCCCCCTCTTACTACCCAGCACCCCCAGCGTGGCACACAAGAGCCAGCAGTGGCCTTGGTCACTATAGGAATAAGTATAAGCAAGAACCTTTCTACATACCAGTCCCATGCAGTGACTGTAAACATCAGGTGTTATCACTGCCAGTAGCACACACTGTCTGCAAAAACATGCTGCTGACTTCAGAACGTGCAGCCTTTTAGAAGACACTAAACTGAAAAGTAAAAATCACTAAACAGGACTGGGTTTTTAGCTAAACCCAGGACATTCCACCCCTTATTCCATGCCATTTACGTCATACTGATCACGAGCTAATGATCTCCTTATAGGAAAAGTTCAGTAAGTTCATAAAGTTCATAATCGCGGGTTCTATCCGTCATAGCAGTCTCTCAGGGCAGGAATGTTCATGTGGGATTCGTTACAGTTCATGTCCATAGGTTGTAGGTTCACTTCAAAGAAGTTACTGGATGTCACTCAACAAGGCTAGCTCAGTTGCTGGATGTCACTTGATGAGGTCAGCTCTGGTCATCACTGGTTATTATTCTGGAAAACACTTATTGAACACTGTTAGTATTATGTAACAACATCATACAGGATTAAATCGAGTATTCTCACCCAGAGTTAAATTTCCTTGAGGTACACATTGAACTTCACCATCTTTCATCATCACCCACCAAGTAGTTCCAGGTCCTTGAGCGAAAGCAACCCCACGAATGGGTTTGCCTTTGCCCGAAGCAGGAAATACCCAGACAGTCTTCCCCAACAAATTCCTTTCATACACCACAGGGACTTTATCTCCCTCTACTGTATGTAAAGGCTCTGAATGAGCAGGACCAGCACGATTGATGGATCCTCTGCTGTTAACTAACCAGGTGGCGTGTGCTAAATTCTTGTCCCAGTTTTTAAAAGTTCCACCTCCCATTGCTTTTAGAGTAGTTTTTAACAGTCCATTATATCATTCAATTTTCCAAGAGGCTTGTGCATGATAAGGGATATGATATACCCATTCAATACCGTGTTCTTTAGCCCAATTGTCTATAAGATTGTTTTTGAAATGAGTCCCATTATCTGATTCAATTCTTTCTGGAGTGCCGTGTCGCCACAAGATCTGCTTTTCTAGGCCCAAGATAGTGTTTCGGGCAGTGGCGTGAGGTACGGGATATGTTTCTAACCATCCTGTGGTTGCTTCCACCATAGTGAGCACATAGCGCTTACCCTGGCGAGTTAGAGGAAGTGTGATGTAATCAATCTGCCAGGCCTCCCCATACCTATATTTTAACCATCGTTCCCCATACCACAAAGGTTTTAATCGCTTAGCTTGCTTAATTTCGGCGCATATTTCACAATCATGGGTAACCTGTGCAATAGCGTCCATAGTTAAATCCACCCCTCGGTCACGAGCCCATCTGTATGTTCCATCTCTTCCCTGATGTCCTGAAGTGTCATGGGCCCACCGAGCTAGAAACAGTTCACCTTTATGTTCCCAGCCCAAGTCTATTTGGAACACTTGAGCAGCCTGATCCACTTGCTGGTTGTGTCGATGTTCCTCAGTAGCACGACTTTTGGGCACATGGGCATCTACGTGGCGTACCTTTGCAACTAAGTTCTCTAGCCGAGCAGCAATGTCTTGCCATAGTTTGGCAGCCCAAATAGGCTTACCTCTGCGCTCCCAGTTATTGTGCTTCCACTGTTTTAACCAACCCCAAAAAGCATTTGCCACCATCCATGAGTCAGTATAAAGATAGAGCACTGGCCATTTTTCCCGTTCAGCAATGTCTAAGGCCAGCTGGATGGCTTTTACCTCTGCAAACTGACTTGATCCACCTTCTCCCTCAGTTGCCTCTGCAACACGTCGTGTGGGACTCCACACAGCAGTTTTCCACTTATGACGATTTCCTACAAGGCGGCAAGATCCATCAGTAAATAGGGCATACTGCTTCTCATTATCTGGTAACTGATTATATGGTGGAGCTTCTTCAGCACGTGTCACCACCTCCTTAGGGGGCACTGCAAGGTCTTTACCTTGTGGCCAGTCTGCGATTACCTCTAAAAGTCCTGGACGATTATGATGACCCATTCGAGCTCTCTGTGTGATCAGGGCAGTCCATTTATTCCATGTAGCATCAGTGGCATGATGTGTGGAAGGAACTTTACTCTTGAACATCCAGTTTAGGACTGGTATTCGTGGTACTAGGAGAAGCTGTGCCTCAGTACCAATCACTTCCGAAGCAGCTTTAACCCCTTCATATGCGGCCAATATTTCTTTTTCAGTTGCAGTATAGTTGGCCTCAGAGCCTCTATATTTTCGGCTCCAAAATCCTAAGGGTCGACCTCGAGTTTCTCCTGGTGCCCTCTGCCAAAGGCTCCAGGTAAGACCATCATCCCCAGCTGCGGTGTATAGCAAATTTTTAATATCTTGTCCTGTTCGGATTGGCCCAAGAGCTACTGCCTGTACTATCTCTTGTTTGATTTGTTCAAAGGCCTGTTGCTGTTCAGGACCCCATTGAAATTTGTTTTTCTTTCGAGTCACATCAAAAAGAGGTTTCACAATCTGACTATAACCAGGAATATGCATTCTCCAGAAACCCACAGTACCTAAGAAGGATTGTGTTTCTTTTTTGTTAGTTGGTGGCAACATAGCTGATATTGTGTCAATCACGTCTATTGGGATCTGGCGACGCCCATCTTGCCATTTCACTCCCAAATACTGGATCTCTCGTGCAGGTCCCTTGACCTTGCTTCTCTTTATGGCAAAACCAGCATCCAAAAGAATCTCAATTACTTTCTTACCTTTCGTGAAAACTTCTTCTGCTGTGTTACCCCATACAATGATGTCATCAATGTATTGCAGATGTTCTGGAGCTCCACCTCTCTCCAGGGCAGTATGGATCAGTCCATGGCAGATGGTAGGGCTGTGTTTCCACCCCTGGGGCAGTCGGTTCCAGGTGTACTGGATACCCCTCCAGGTGAAAGCAAACTGCGGCCTGCATTCTGCTGCTATAGGAATAGAGAAAAACGCATTAGCAATGTCAATTGTGGCATACCACTGAGCTGCCTTTGACTCCAGCTCATACTGAAGATCTAACATGTCCGGCACGGCAGCACTCATTGGTGGTGTAACCTCATTTAGGCCACGATAGTCTACAGTCAATCTCCATTCTCCATCAGACTTTTGCACAGGACGGATAGGACTGTTAAATGGTGAGCGAGCTTTGCTGATCACTCCTTGGCTTTCTAGTTGACGTATCAGCTTATGGATGGGAACTACAGAGTCTCGGTTGGTACGATATTGTCGTCGATGTACTGTTTTAGTAGCAATTGGTACCTGTTGGTCTTCAGTTTTCATCAGCCCTACGACACTAGACTCCTCTGACAGTTTGGGCAAGCTAGACAGCTGATCAATGTCCTCAGTCTCTACAGCTGCTATGCCAAAAGCCCATCGATATCCTCTTGGATCCTTATAATACCCTTTCTTGAGGAAGTCTATGCCAAGGATGCATGGGGCATTTGGACCAGTCACTATGGGGTGCTTTTTCCACATATTCCCAGTAAGGCTCATTTCAGCCTCCAATACAGACAGTTTTTGAGAACCACCCGTCACTCCAGAAATAGTAACAGTTTCAGTACCTGTATGATTCGATGGCATTAGAGTGCACTGTGCACCAGTGTCCACCAGAGCTCTATATTTTCGTGGTTCTAATGTGCCAGGCCACCGAATCCACACAGTCCAATAAACTCGGTTGTCCCTCTCCTCCACCTGGCTGGAGGCAGGGCCCCTCTAATTTTGAGGTTGATTCACGGGGTTTACCTGATTCACAGTATTGGTATTAACTACATTTACATTCTGATTATTCCTTCTCGTGGCAGATTGTTGTCTTCTATTGGTGTTTCGCAAATTGGATACTCGTTCCCGTAGAGCAGAAGTAGGTTTTCCATCCCATCTTCTCATGTCCTCACCATATCCACGTAGGAAAATCCACAAGTCATTCCGTGACAAGTTGCCATCATTTATAGTTGATCTTGAAGGTCTCTATCTTCTAACAGCATCAACGCGGCTCCATTGAGGTCTGTCATCTCTCTTGGACAATGTGTCAATCAGCTCTTTTAATGATTGATTGGTTTTCTCAAATGATTCACTATTTTTCTCAATTGCTTGATTGGTTTTCTCCATTGCTTCATTGGTTTTCTCCATTGCTTTCCCAATGGATTGATTAGTTTTCTCCATGGCTATCTCAATCGCTTTCTCAATTGATTTCTCCAGTGATCTGTTGTTTTCCTCGATTATTTTTTCCATGGCAGCAATCTGAATTTGTTGGGGATTGGCAGTACTGTCTTCATACTGTCGTGCTTTGTTGGCCACTTCACTCACTGTTGGTACCTGACCATCTCCATCTGATGCCCAGATCATTGTTGACAAGGTGTGCTTATACACTGGTGGGGCACTCCTCACAAACATCTGAATAACGTGTTTGTGGCAGGGCATTTGATCAGGGTTTAAAATTGTTTGTGGATCGCTGTAAATCACCTCTCTCACTGCTAGTTCTCTCAGGAACTTAATGCCTTTCTCCATGCTCGTCCAGTTGGTTGTGTGGATAGGAATATCGTCCTTGTGGGTATACCGGTTCTTAATAGCTGTCAAGAGTCGTCTCCAGAGGCTGAGACTGTTGTCGTCTTTTGCAAGTTCCGTGTCAACGCCTGCGTTTCCAGAGAGGGATCCCAACTGTTTGGCTTCTTTACCATTCAGATTAATGGTCTCGGCTCCTTTATCCCAGCACCGGAGTAACCACTTGTAATATGATTCACCCTCACGACGACCAAAGTCCTTTCTCACATCTCGCATGTCCCTCAAAGTTAAAGGTTTGACAACTGCGTCTGATTCTGACCCTGAACTATCTGATGACTTCGATTGGGAAGGACCCTTTCCTGCATCAGAACCATCTGATGTTGGGTGATTTGTCTTTGTTAGATGTTTCTTCCCAGTCACAGGGATACCAGTTTCCTTTCCTGAGTCTGAATCTGAGTCATCTGATGGTGCTACTTTAGGAGGGCTTTGTCCTGGAATTGTGTTATCTGGTGGTAGGGCAATTGACTTTTTCCGATGTTTCTTTCTAGTCACAGGGGCGACATTTGCTGATACATACTGAGTGTCAGAGGCCACAGTGTCTGTCATTGTCCCACACCAATGCTTACTTAACCACCAAAACATAAACAGATTTGAAAAAATCAGCATTAACATCAATATTAATAATAAAATCTCAACCTTTCGATTAAGATAACTGCATTCACATCCACAATCACAATCATTAAAATCTGGTAGACTCAGATTAGCAAACAAATGGGTATAATTTCCTAAAGTGAAATTGAAAGTGTAGTTAAAAACAAAATTCACCATTGTGCTCTTAAGGTATTCTGGTATGCCGATCACCCAAATTACTGCAGAATACACCGACCCTAAAAAAACCAACATAGTGAAAATTCTCGTTATTAAATCAGAACAGGCAAACCACAGAACGATATACCAAATCACACTCGAGAGTTTGGACAAAATTTTGACACCCAGAGAGGAACCCACATTTAAAAGAACATGACATAACATTTCACCGACCGATAACATGATGTGAGCTGTCCGTTTTTTCTCCTCTAACCCTTCAGAACTCTCAAAGAAAAGATCTGATACGCTCTCAACTGCGCCGGATGGAATTTAGACTATGCGGGCAATATATCAGAGCCCAGTTGTGTCTAAATAGCTGGTAAAATATTCTGAGCCTGATTGGTGTTTGTTTTCTATTGCCCCACGTTGGGTGCCAATAAATCTGTCGCGGGTTAGGGCTGGGCCGGCCACTAACGCGGACAGACGCTCTCTAACCCCCTCTTCCCCCCCTAAACGGGAAGAGAAAAGGGAATGAGGCAGAGAGACTTACGGATGAGAGGAGGAAAAAAAAACTAGAACAGCTTTAATATGAAAGTAACAGAAATAATGGTAAAAAAGATAAAAGTAAAGAACTATATACAACTATAGATAGTAGCCCGATATCAAACCCGACTCCCTCCCCCGATAGAAATCACCACTGGTGTTGCAGAGCAGGAGGCACTGGGGAAACCCCAGGCTCAGCGGCGGCGGGGAGCTGGATACAGGGAGCTGGATTCGGGAACTCAGGATCCGGATCAAAATCAGGAGGTCAGATGGAGTCCTCTCTGGACACCGGTCATTGCAGAAGAAGGGCGAAAAGGCCGAAAAAAGGGCAAAAGGGCCGAAACTCTCGTGATCACTCAATTTATACTAAATATGATGTATATGGGATGGAATACTCTCGTTGGTCACCTGTCCTGTCTATTACCCCCCGGAGGTGCCACCTTTTACTTCCTTGTGCCCCCCTCTTACTACCCAGCACCCCCAGCGTGGCACACAAGAGCCAGCAGTGGCCTTGGTCACTATAGGAATAAGTATAAGCAAGAACCTTTCTACATACCAGTCCCATGCAGTGACTGTAAACATCAGGTGTTATCACTGCCAGTAGCACACACTGTCTGCAAAAACATGCTGCTGACTTCAGAACGTGCAGCCTTTTAGAAGACACTAAACTGAAAAGTAAAAATCACTAAACAGGACTGGGTTTTTAGCTAAACCCAGGACAACAAAGAAGAAGAGTCCTGAGGCACCCTGTGCCTGCTTATCTCACAGTAGCCTTGCATTCCATTCTCCGAGAAAAGTCCCGCTCAAAGCATTACATGATGTGCAGAGATTCATCTCACAATGCAACTGTTACATAATTCATTGCTGCTGCTTGTGAGAAGACTTTTAGCTAGGAAATTTCTATTAGGCCCTTGCTTCAGAACCATCTCCCCTGAAACTGTGGTTTTTTACAGTGAGCTATATTAAAAATAGCAGTATTTCAAAACGTTTTTGCTGGAAAACCAGAAAAAAATTTTGCTCTTGATCCAGGAGGATTGAGCAGGATCTGTTGTAGGGAAAATGTGGGGAAGCAGGAAAAAGGGCTTGTCCTCAGAAAACTTTGGAACATTTTTTTAAAAAAACCACAAACAAAACTCTGAAAGTAAGGTACCTGAGGATGGGGATAACAATGGGATGATCCACAGCAAGGTGACCTATGGGTGCTGTACCATGATAGAGGATGAGGATACCCCAGTTTCTGATAAACAGCAGCAGGAGTTAAATGATAACATGCTCTTCAGTCCCACACAGCTCTCCAATTTATAAACTATTTTTTTAAACACTGCCCCTGCTGGGAGAAAAAAAAAGAATAACAATAATGCTGCAGACGGGTTTTGTGACAGAACCCCCTCTCCACTCAGGCAGCCAGAGATGACTGCGCAAATGTTTAATGACGTTAAGGAGTTTACAGGAAGTCTGAGCATACATTAAGGAATTCATTTTAAAGGTGCAGGAACTGACTATACCGAAGTCATGAAAGATGAGCCGACGGGGAAGGAGACCAGCCTGGCTGAACAGAGAGCTTTGACTGGAACTTAGGAACAAAAGGAGAGTTTATGGTCTATGGAAGAGGGGGCAGGCAAGCTATGAGGATTATAAACAAGAAGTGAAGCTGTGCAGGGAGAAAATTAGAAAGGCCAAAGCCCACCTAGAGCTAAACATGGCCACTGTGGTGAAGAATAACAAGAAAAGTTTTTATAAATATATTAACAGTAAGAGGAGGTCTAGAGAGAATCTCCATCCTTTGTTGGATGCAAAGGGAAACACAGTGACCACGGATATGGAAAAAGCTGAGCTGCTTAATGCCTTCTTTGCCTCAGTCTTCAACAGTAAGATCAGCTGTTCTCTGGGCACACAGCCCCCTGAGCTGGAAGAAAGGGATGAGGAACAGAATAGGACCTACATAATCCATGAGGAAATGGTTATGGATCTGATTCATAAACTGAATCCTCATAAATCTATGGGGCCTGATGGATTACACCCTAGAGTGCTGAGGGAGCTGGCGGATGTGGTTGCCAGGCCACTCTCCATCATCTTTCAGCAGTCCTGGTTAACTGGGGATGTCCCAGTGGACTGGAGGCTGGCAAATGTAACGCCCATCTTCAAGAAGGGCAGGAAGGAGGATCCTGGTAGCTACAGACCTGTCAGTCTTACCTCAGTGCCGGGAAAGGTGATGGAACGAATAATCTCAAGAGCCATCACAGAACAATTAAAAGCCAACAGGGTGATCAGGCCCAGTCAGCATGGATTCATGAGGGGCAGATCCTGCTTGACAAATCTAATCTCATTCTATAACAAGGTGACCTGCTTAGTGGATGAGGGAAAGGCTGTCAATGTAGTGTACCTGGACTTCAGTAAGGCCTTTGACACCGTCCCCCACAACATCCTTATGCCTAAGACGGCTGCCCATGGCTTGGATGGGCACATACTCTGCTGGGTGAAACACTGGCTGGATGGCCGGGCCCAAAGAGTTGTGGTTAATGAAGTTAAATCCAGTTGGCGGCAAGTCACAAGTGGTGTCCCTCAGGGCTCAGTGCTGGGGCCACTCCTGTTTAACATCTTCATCAATGATCTTGATGAGGGGACTGAGTGCACCCTCAGCAAGTTTGCAGATGACACCAAGCAGGGAGGGAGTGTCGATCTGCTGGAGGGTAGAAAGGCTCTACAGAGGGACCTGGACAGACTGCATCAATGGGCCCAGGCCAACTGCAGGCATTTCAATAGAGCCAAGTCTAGGGTCCTGCATTTTGGTCACGGCAACCCCATACAAGGCTCCAGGCTTGGGGAAGGGTGGCTGGAAGGCTGTCTACCGGAAAAGACCTGGGTATTCTAAATAGACAGCCGGCTGAATATGAGTCAGCAGTGAGCCCAGGTGGCCAAGAAGGCCAACAGCATCCTGGCTTGTATTAGAAATTGTGTGACCAGCAGAAGCAGGGAGGTGATTGTCCCCCTGTACTCAGCACTGGTGAGGCCACATCTTGAGTATTGTGTTCAGTTTTGGGCACCTCAGCTTCGGAGAGCCGGCCAAGTAACAACCATCACACCAATATGGTTACAAGTCGTCCTCCCTTTATTGCTCCGGACAGCTCAATATATACAGTTAAGCAGTGTCCACGCGCCTGCCCCTTCACAGAGTTGGTCAGTTACAGGTTTACACGCGCGAGCGTTTTATTAGATAGTGCCATTCAACTACGCAGGCGGCTCTCGCCCCCCCTCTCTCCCCCCGGCAAGGCTCTTCACAAAACAGATAAAACCTCCTCCTCCTCGTGCCCTAAGGCATCTCCAAGGACAGAGCCTTTGTTTAGGCCTAAGCTGGGTTGTCCAAACCTTTAAAGGGATACCGCGCCTCTGCTCCACAAGAAATTCCCCTACGTATCCCCCTTTTTCTTTTTGGACAACCCATGCTTCGTCCGCCAGCTTGCTTATCATTTTCTTGATTATACTTATCAAACAACTAAACATAACTAAGCCTATAACAATTAAAACTCCAATAAACAAAAATGTCTTAACTAAACTCTTAATCCATCCTGTCAAACCATTCCAATTCAATCTTGAGCAATCTGTTTTGAATGCTCTTGCAATTTTTGAATTTTCTTATGGATGGATCCTGAGTGATCTTCAAGATCCTTACAACACATCCCATCAGGTGAGATCGTTAACTATAATGAAAAGGAACAGAACCAAACACTTCCCACAACAACGGACACCATTAAACACATGTCTAACACAGAAAACCATGTTTTGAGGTTTAACCAAATCATATCCTTGCTAAAAAATGTGTAATATTCATCCCACTGCTTTGTTACATTTTAGTTGCTGCTCTGCCTGAGTTCCCAGGACTCACATTCACTGCTCTGCAGGGCAGGAATGCGAAAAATGACTCCGCATCAATCCCAGGCCTCTGTTATCTCAGTGTGGGTGTGCTGCTTGTTGAGCACACAAGGCCAAGCAGTAATCCAGTGAGATGTCTGTGCTTTCTGACACCTTAGGTGCAAGTTGTTTGAGCGTACCTACAGTTCCCCTCACCAATCACCCTAAATCATCCAGACCCGCAGTTGCTGGGGAGCCCCTGTTGCAGCGAGGTTTCTGGAGAACCCTCCCGACAATTGGCAAGTCCTACGCAGTGCGTCCACTCGTAGGTGAGGTTTCCGAAGTTGCTGCAAGAGGGTCCAGCATTTATACTATTAAATAAACAACCTTACATAACGTTGAATGCGGGAACATCTGGTGTTGTTTGCCCCATTGAATTCCTCTCACAGCTTGGCCAGGACTGAAGGAAGAATGCAAGGGAGTCTCCCTATCTATTTTGGTCCTTAATCACACACTTCTAACAAAGCAAAAGGCAGCTAGTTTCTCCACCTTGCTTTTAGCTAAGAATGATCACTCTGCTATTATGTGGCTTTGATTAGACAGTCTTACACAACCAATATAAGCTTCATTGTTAGTCACACAAAAAGAATACATATCAGCATAACAGGTAACACTGAAAACAGTCACATTTTCCCACAATTGCTCTGCCATCAGCCGTAAGCATCTTCTGCCAGTCCAATCCATGTCATCGTTAGTAATCGGTACTTCAGGGTCCCACCACGTCACTGGGTGAAACAAAGGGATTCAACAGGCAGGCCCAGTGCACGGTCGTGTTACTGCTACGCTGTTGAAGTAACAGGATGCTGCACGGCCACATCATGCAGAATAATGCGGTTCCCAGGTCCCTTGTCCGTTATTAATAATAACAGGACACACAATCAAACTGGTTGCTTCCCAATCCCCTTCTATTACAGTGTTTCTGATGACACCCCTCCATCGCTGTTGCAAAGGATCCTTTATGGTTCGAGCTTGAAAGTCAGGCTTGAGTGAGGGAGCTGATGGTAGTGGGGGAGCTGAACTGGTTTAAGGTTTTCTTCTATTTCTTGCTGTCTAGTTGATAATTCAGCGAGTTTGTTCAGGATCTCTTTCATGGGTTCATCTTGATCTTCCTTTTTTTCCTCTTTTTATTTCTTTTTTTTTCCTTTTTTTTTTTTTTTTTGCTATTAGCTCATGTACTCCTTCAATCACTCGCTTACCACACAGGGAGAACAGACTTTCCCAGGTCTGTTTTGATCATACTCTCCCGTTCACTCCCATGCACATCTGGTGCACAAGAAGTGTCTTATCTGTTCATTCTCACGGACAAGCTCTCAATACGTGCTATACTTGGCTGGTCAGGGTCTCTTTTCATAATTAGCAAGCAACAGTTATGTACTTGTTTAGAAAAGAGCTCAAGGACGAAAGTCTTATTTCTGCAACACAGTGCTACCAGCACAGCTAGCTGTAAAACGTAGGGTATCCGCAGTTCCCTTTTTTTTTTTCTTCCACTCAGTCGGGACGAGCAAGGAGTTTCTTCCTTTGCCTTTTTCCTTTCCTGCCCTCCCCTCAACGCTTCGATCATTGCCACGGTGACTTTCTTTTCTGCTTGCATGATTTCTAGAGTGCGTACTATGGTTTTCCAAACCATTCCTAGTTCTTTCGCTTCTTTTCCTTCTTTTCCTCCCTCTAAAGTACAGTCCCACAAAAATTCTCCTACTTCACGCCATTCTGTGGAACTAACGATTAATCGATTAATGACGGGTCCTTCATTTTCTCCCGCTTCCAAGCCTATGGGGCTAATATGTCTTGCTCTTTTACTTTTTCTCCTCTCTTAGAGAGTATACTAAGGAGGCGAGTTGCTGCGCCAGTTTCCATCGCGGTCTTACCTTGTCAGAGTCTTGATTGGCCGCTCAAGCTCTGGTCTCTGGTGCCCTTTTGGTCACACCCGGAACTCTCCTGCCTCCAGCTCTCCGGCTCCCAAATCGGCTGACGTCCGATGCTTCAGAGTCTTCCCGCATTTAAGCAATCCACGTTTAAGCATCCATAGAGGGTCCCTTGTTCAGGCGCCAGACGAAGAAGGGTCCCTTCGGAGAGCCAGCCAAGTAACGACCATCCCACCAATATGGCTACAAGTTGTCCTCCCCTTATTGCTCCGGACAGCTCAATATATACAGTTAAGCAGTGTCCACACTCCTGCCCCTTAACAGAGTTGGTCAGTTACAGGTTTACACGCACCAGCGTTTTATTGGATAGTGCCATTCAACTATGCAGGCGGCTCTCACTCCCTCTTCTCCCCACCCCCCCCCCCCAAGGCTCTTCACAAAACAGATAAAACCTCCTCCTCCTCGTGCCCTAAGGCAGCTCCAAGGACAGAGCCTTTGTTTAGGCCTAAGCTGGGTTGTCCAAACCTTTAAAGGGATACCGCGCCTCTGCTCCACAAGAAATTCCCCTACACCTCAATATAAGAGTGATATTGGGGATGTTGGCGCGAGTGCAGAAAAGGGCAACAAAGCTGGTGAAGGGCCTGGAGAATAGACCTTATGAGGAGCGATTGAGGGAGCTGGGACTGTTCAGTTTAAGGAAGAGGAGGCTGAGGGGGGACCTCATCATGCTCTACAATTCCTTGAAAGGACATTATAGAGAGGTTGGTGCCGGTCTTTTCTCACAGGTAATTAGGGACAGAACCAGGGGGAATGGGTTCAAGTTAAAACAGGACAAGTTTAGACTGGACATTAGGAAGAAATTCTTCACAGAAAGAGTGTTCAGACCCTGGAATAGACTGCCTAGGGAGGTGGTTGAGTCACCATCCCTGAATGTGTTTAAGTGTCACTTAGATGTGGTGTTGGGTGACATGGTTTAGGGGTGAACTTGTAGTGTAGGGTTAATGGTTGAACTCAATGATCCCAAGGGTCTTTTCCAACCTGAACTGTTCTATGATTCTATACAATATTATGTATCTCTATATTTTAATCCATTGAATCAACAATTGTTTTTTTAAAAAAAGACAATACAACAAAAAAAAACCAATGCCCCCAATTTGGGTTTTCTCTGAATGCAAGTAATACTCATGTCTGCATGAGAATGGCATGTAATTAACATGTCACAAAAAGACTGTGTGACACATTATAATCACTGGAAGCATATTATAGTATAGCCATAGGCGATCTACACAGCCTATCTTAATATCATTTGCATAATGAAAGAATGGTGGCAGTAATAGCTTTTTTCTGTTGTCTTAATTTCACCCAGGGCTGCAAAGAGCTTTGGTACTATCAGATGTTGCCTGTTAAAAGTCATTGCTGATTGAAGACTCCAGTCCAAGTGACCCAAGTATTTCCATGTGAGCAGTTGCCACGTGGCTACTTGAAAATAAAAAATGGGGTTTTTCCCTCTGATTTCCCAGAAAATATGTGCATACCTTTGTTTTGAGCTTCTGATAGAGGACCTGGTTCTTATTTGGAAGGCTCCTGCACAACTGGACTGTATTTTCTTGGCAACCCCCAAATTCCCCATGCATTGGCACAGTGCCTTCCCCAAACACATTCATGGAGCAGGAATGGATGGTGTCGTGGGTTAGGGCTGGGCCAACCTCTAAATGCTGACAGACACTCTCTAACCCCCTCTCCCTCCCCAAATGGCAAGGAAAAGTGAATGAGGCAGAGAGAGACTTACGGATTGGAAAACAAACAAACAAAAAAAATAAAACAGCTTTAATGAGTAAGGAAATAATAAAAATAGTTAACTATATACATTTAGTCAAAACTGTTATTGAACCCAACACCCCCGCCGATAGAAATCCCCACTGATGCTGCAGAGCAGGTGACACTGGGTGAGTCCCAGGCTCAGTGGTGGCGAAGAGCTGAACACAGGAGCTGGATTCATGAACTGGGGATCAGGATAAAAGGCAGAAGATCGGACAGAGGCTTCTCAGGATGCCAACCATTGAAGAAGAGGACAAAAATAGCAAAACCCTCGTGATCCCTCAGTTTTATACTGAATATGACGTATATGGAGTGGAATACTCTCGCTGGTCACTTGGCCTGTCTATTACCCCCCAGAGGTGCAGCCTTTTACTTCCTTGGGACCCCTCTTACTTCCTGGCACCCCCAGCGTTGCACACAAGAACCAGCAGTGGCCTTGGTCACTAGAGGAATAAGCATCAGCCAGAGCCTTTCTGCATCCCAGTCTCAGGCAGTAACTGTAAACATCAGGTGTTATCACTGCCAGTAGCACACACTGTCTGCAAAAACATGTTGCTAACTTCAGATAGTGCAGCCTTTAAGAACAGACTGAACTGAGAAGTAAAAATCACTGAACAGAATTGATTCTGTTTAGCTCAAACCAGGAGAGATGGTAATGCTTCTGTCTGGCCACAGCACCTCCATGGAGAGTGCTAGAAACAGAGTTCCACTCTTACCCACACACTTGGAACAGAGGGACTACATCCAAGCAGCTCATCTTGCTTAGGCCACTGACTGCATCCCTGCGGTACAGGAAGAGAACGCAGCCTGCCAACTGGTACGTCAGGTGTTGAGATTCTCTCCCAATTTAACAATCATTTTCTCCTTCTTTTTATCCCCAAAATTATAAGGTTTCTTCCCCTGGTTGACGTATAGTATGATTTGGGTGGAGAGATGAGTGCTATAGTCACACATGTTTAGCATGATCTCTATAAAGTTCATTAGCATATATAGGAGTGTCAACTTTAATATGCATTTCATAGGTAATGAGGCAAAGGTTAGTCATCAGATATGGTATAAAAAGAACCACTCCAGTTCTGTGCTGACAAAAAGCAGGGTTGTCCTGCCTGCACAGGGCCCCTTATTCTCTGCATCCCATGATAGCTGGGCAGGTCTCCAGTCCTCCAGATTACACTAGAGATAGCAAGGCCAGTTTTAATAGTTAGGATCCCACCCCATTATCCAAATTCTACAAACACCTGTAGTGTTTGGTGTTCTCCCAGGAGTTTACTTGTACCAGTAATTCCATATTTTGCAACTCACAGTCTCAGGTTGCTTTGTCATTTACATATTTTTCCGACAGTATTGTATTAACACTCAATAATCCTCCTGCAGACATTACAGCACTATATATAACAAATTTATCCTTTAGGAAAGAGCATTGCTGTAAGTTGTGCAATATATGCCAATATAATCCTCCCAGATACACTCAGAAAGGTTCCTGCAGAATTTGGAAAAGACCGGAGCCCATGACCTGGAGTTTTTTCTGCAGTGTCCTAACAACTGTGTAAAATAGTGCCATATATACAGAATTATCTAAATATATTTGTCATGGTTTGACCCTGGCTGGCAGCCAGGTACCCACACAGTCGCTCTCTCACTCCCCCTTCACTGCTAGACAGGGGGAGAAAATATTTCAAAGGGCTCAGGGTTTGAGATAAGGACAGGGAAATCACCCTCATTTACCGTCCCGGGCAAAACAGACTCAGTTTTGGGGAAATTAGGTACATTTATTAAGAGAACCAATCAGAGAGGAGTAGTGAGAAATGAGGAAAAAAAAACCACCAACAGATCTTAACAAACAGAACACCTTCCCCCCATTCCTCCCTTCTTCCCAGGCTTAACATCAGTTCCAGTTTCTCCACCTCCTCCCCCCGAGCGGTGCAGGGGGACAGGGAATGGAGGTTATGGTCAGTTCATCCGACGTTGATTTCACCACTGCTTCTTAACTCCAGGGGAGGACTCTTCACTCTTCCCCAGGGCCATTGTGGGGTCCCTCTCACGGGAGACGAGCTTCATGCTCTCTTCTCCGGTGTGAGTCGTCCCACCAAGGGCAATTCATCACAAACTGCCCAACGTGAGACACCTCACGAGGGGCAACCCACTCCCCGTGAGTCTGAGGCACAGTCCTTCAGGGGAATCTGCTCCAGCGTGAATCTTCCGCAGCGTCCCAAAAGTCCCACCAGCCAACCTGCTCCAGCGTGAGCATTCCTCTCCTTCACGGGCTACAGGTTCTGGCAGCGACTTGCTCTGATGTGGGCTTCCCACGGGCTACATCCCCCTTCAGGCATCCACCCACATGACATGGAGTCCTCTACACAGTGGACATCTACGCGGTGATCCTCATGGTGGACATCTGCACCTCGCCCATGGGCTGCAGGGGGACAACCCGCTTCACCATGGTCTTCACCATGGACCCAGGGGACTCTCTGCTCTGGCGCCTGGAGCTCATCCTCCCCGCTCCTCCTTCTTCACTGACCTTGGTGTCTGCACAGATTCTCACTCCTCCATCTCTGTGCCAGCTGTTATGGCGCAGTTCTTTTTCCCATTCTTAAATATGTTTTTCACAGAGGCGTTCCTCTGCTATCACTTTACTGATAGGCTCAGCCTTGGCCAGCGGTGGGTCCCTCTTTGGAGCTGGCTGGCATTGGCTCTATCAAACTCAGGGAGCTTCTGGGATCTTCTAGCAGCTTCTTGCAGAAGCCACCCTGCAGCTCCCCCCCCCCCCCCCCCCCCCCCCCCCCCGCCAAAATCCGGCCAGGTCAAACCAATACAATATTTTAGCATGGTGTGCTAAAATCATCAAGTTAAGTTAAGGTTTGGTAATAGACTCAAAGTGTTTGCTGTGATCCTAGCAGAGTTATTGTGTTATCTTTTTTTATTTAAGTGGAATTTTTATCATATCCACATACAAAGAACAAATGTGCTTTGCGAGGTAATTTTTAAATTGCAGTGATATCAGTAAAAAGCTCAGCAGTTTTCCCTAAACTGAAATTATGCAGCCAGATATACAGATCTGTACGTACTAATCCCACGTGTACTCTAAAATACTAGCCTTGAGTTTTCACCCAGCTAAAAAGACAGGACACGAAAAATTTCCTAAATACTGAGAGAAAATATATTATTTCACAACTAACAAAATTAATTACAAAATGAAAATAGATTTAATGGGAAAAATTGTCAGCAGCTCCATTTCCAGTCTCTGCCCCATGTGATCAGTTCAGGCTGGTTGCCACCTTTCATATCTTATATCAGAGGTTGCAGCATTGCCCCAGGCTTTTTCCCTTGTCCTGTCGCTACACACCCTTGTAAACAGTCCCTCCTCAGCTTTCCTGTAGCCCCTTTCAGGTACTGGAAGGTCGCTATAAGATTTCCCTGGAGCCTTCTATTCTCCAGGCTGAACAACCCTCAACTCTCCCACCCTGATAATGCATTGTCTAAATCAATGACAGTCCTTCCAGGACAGGTGATACGTATGTAGGACTTCAGGCTACCATAACTCCAAATTGCTTCTGCTCCAGTTGTGGCCACCTCACAGAGACTTCACAACTAGTTGCTAAAGAGTAAAGACCCTTGAAACGATACTGTATGTCATGAAACTCCATGTCAAACATGCCGTGCCCTACAAAGACCCATTTATCTCTATCTAGCCATTACTTTTTCCAAATAAAGCATCTTTTGAATGACAGAAATACAAATTCTCGTATCAGTCACATGCTAGTCAGTAACATCTAACACAAAGAAAGACCAGTTTATGTCTATCGTACTGGTAATTTCTATGCTACTTACAGCATATTTATATCTTGCTGATGTCTGGGACTTTTACACTCAGATTATAAAATATTTATCTTCTCCCCTAAAGGGGCAAAGGAGTCATTTCCAGCTTAATTCAAAATCTCTTCTTGTCTCAGTAACTGTGCCACAGCAGATATTATTGATATGACAAAAGTGCCCAGAGATCTTGACTGAATTTCATTCAACTCCAAAGCCCTGTCTCATAAGACAGAAATCATGCAGAAAATCTGTTTGTTAAACCAACAATGCCCTGAGACTGAAAGCAGCTGGGCCAAGCTTATAGGTTGGTGTTAGAGTACATACCAGGACCTGATGTGGCAAGATGCTACCAGGCACCCTGGGCCATACCCTACCCTTGTCAGCCAGACATAGCATCATAGAATAGAATTGCAGAATCATTCAGGTTGGAAAAGACCCTTAAGGTAATCAAGTCCAACCATTAACCTAGCAATGCCAGGTCCACCACTAAATCATGTCCCTGAGCATCATATCTGCATTTTTTTTTAAATACCTCCAGGGATGGTGACTTCACCACTTCCCTTAGCAGCCTCTTACAGTGTCCTATCACTTTTTACTTGAGAGAAGAGAATGACTCCCCACCTCGCTACAACCTCCTTTCAGGTAGTTGTAGAAAGAAATAAAGTCTCTCCTCCATCTCCTTGTCTCCAGGCTAAATCCCAGTTCTCTCAGCCATTCCTCAGAAGACTTGTTCTCCTGATCCTTCACTAGCTTCATTGCCCTTATGTTGACACGCTCCAGCACCTCAATGTCTTTTTTGCAGTGACAGGCCCAGAACTGCACACAGGACTCGAGATGAGGCCTCACCAGTGCTGAGTACAGGGCACTGCCCTAGTCCTGCTGACCACACTATTTCTGGCCAAACTACAACATCATGTCACAGAATTTGGCAGTGAAAAGTACCATGTTGCCTCTGCAGTGAGGATCATCCCAACTCTCTGCTCAAGAGAAGAAGAGAGGTGCCCCTGTCCATGGCAGGAGTTTGTAACAAGATTATCTTTAAGGTCTCTTCCAACCCAAACTGTTCTTTGATTCATGTTGCTCAACATTAGAAGCAGTCCCCAAAAGTCTTCAGGCATCTGAAATATCAAATGACAGTGTTTTGACAAAAAGATTGACACAGGAGCAATATCCAATGCCAAGAACATTAAGAAGAAACAAACATCTACATAAATATTCAAAAGCCTTTCTCGGGGTCTGCAATACTCTCTCTCTATCAGAAACTGTTAATTTGATGGCAGTTACTAACAGCCAGATATCTAATGAGTATCAAACAGGTCTTCATGAAGAACAGCAAAACTTCATCCTATAAATTTCTTTTTTCCCTACAAAATGTTTATTCCCGTCCTGATAATCCTGCAAATTTCCACTTGTGCCGCTACAGAAGAGAGCCACGACACTGCCTAGATGCTATACTTCTCCCTCCATCAGTGTTGGAGGGAAAATTAAAAAAGCATATTAAAAAACAGAAAGCTAGAGTATTTACTCACTTAACTGGTACTTATTTGCCCTTCAAAAAACTCTAATCCAAGAAAAAACATAAGATGATGGTCTTACAGGTGGACTCAGAGACATGCATTTATGCAAAACATGGTTATACCACCCCTTGGGAAGTCCTACGCAGTGCGTCCACTCGTAGGTGAGGTTTCCGAAGTTGCTGCAAGAGGGTCCAGCATTTATACTATTAAATAAACAACCTTACATAACATCGAATGCAGGAACATCTGGTGTTGTTTGCTCCGTTGAATTCTTCTCACAGCTTGGCCAGGGCTGAAGGAAGAATGCAAGGGAGTCTCCCTACCTATTTTGGTCCTTAATCACACACTTCTAACAAAGCAAAAGGCAGCTGGTTTCCCCCGCCTTGCTTTTAGCTAAAGAAAGCTCACTCTGCTGGTTATTACCATCAACCCTAACAACATATAAGGAATCAGAAACCACATTGAGAGGCTCTTTGCTCCAATTCTGGAAAACCCAACATACAGCTTTCAGTTCGAGTATTTGTAAGCTATCTGCAACGTCACCCTGGATTGTATGTTGCTTCCACGCTCCCTGTTGTTGCCATACACATGTTGCGCTTCTGGTCTTCCGCCCTGCGTCTGTGAAGACATCCACTGGTTGCTTTGAGCACAGGGGTTTTTTTAGCCATTTGTGTTGCTCAATTACTTCCCATAGGGGGCCCTTAGGATGCTTGTTGTGAACCAGACCAGAGTAGCCCAGCAATGCTTCCTGGATTTCAATGGAGTGCCGCAGTTGCCATTCCAAGTCTTCATTTCTAACGGGAATACTAATGTCTGCCAGCTCCAACCCATCTATTTCCATTATTCGAGATCGGCCCTTTCGGGTCAACGCGGCGATGGCTTCTGTTCTTTTCATCAGGCGAAATTTAGGTTGCACTGGTAAGAATACTCATTCTGTTATTCTTGCTGACTCTCCAGGGGATTCTTCCCCCTTTTTCTTTTGCCATTGAAGCACAATGGCAAGAGGGTTGGAATCTGTATTGATGATAAGCAATGACAGGGGGCGATCCTCAAGACGGCGTGCACTCCATCCTGTTTGTAATTTAGCAGTTACTTGTTCAAGTGCTTTTGTTTGTTCTGCTGAGCAAGAACGGGGACTGTTAGCTTCCATGCCTTGCAGCCACGGTAAAAATGGAAGTAGGTCGTCGTTGGTGATTCCAACAATGTTTCGCACCCATTGCAAATCTCCCAACAATTTTTGAGCGTCATGTAATGTCTGGATGTTTGCGTGTAATGTGATCTTCTGCGGCCTTATCTGTGTGTCTGATATTAGCCAACCCAAATATTTCCAGGGTGCAGTTCGTTGTACCTTTTCTGGGGCCAGCACAAGACCTTGTTTACTCAATTGAGCAGTGAGCCAGGCTAAGTCGGCGTCACTCAAAGGCTGTTTCGTTGCAAGCAAAATATCATCCATGTAATGATAAAGAAGTGCTGAGGCAAACTTTTGACGAATCGGATGGAAGGCCCAATTGGCATACAACTGACACATGGTGGGAGAGTTTTTCATTCCTTGTGGCAAAACAACCCATTCAAAACGTCGAGTCGGTGCTGCCCTGTTAATAGAGGGTAGTATAGTGAAGGCAAATCGTTGTGTATCTTCTGGATGCAAGGGAATAGTAAAAAAGCAGTCTTTTAAGTCTATTACTACGATGTGCCACTGTTCTGGGATCATGGTGGGTATCGGTAATCCAGGTCGAAGTGCTCCCATAGCTTGCATTTGATAGTTGACTCTTCGCAAGTCATGTAACAGTCGCCACTTTCCTGATTTTTTTCGGTATTAGGAAAATTGGGGTGTTCCATGGACTTACAGATGGTTTGATGTGGCCGGCCTCAAGTTGTTCTTCCACAAGTTGTTCTGCTATTTGCAGCCTGTCTTTAGTCATCGGCCACTGCTCCACCCATACGGGTGTATCGGTCACCCAGGTAATCTTTTGTATGGGCGGCTGCTCGGCAGTGGCCGTCATGATAAATGCTGGTCAGTGGTTAATACCATTCCGAGTTGAGACAGCAAGTCTCTGCCTATCAGGCCTCTAAGAGTTGAAGGTAACTGCATGACACATGGCCGAAAGACTGTTTGTTGTCCATCTTCAAAAACTATAGTCACAGGGTCTCTACTGGATTGAGGAGCTTTCATTCCTCCCACTCCCACAATTTGTGTCATGGGAGCCTGCAGGGGCCACGTGGGTGGCCAGTATGTTTGATTAATGATGGTGACATCCGCTCCGGTGTCGAGCATTGGTCTTAACTGAACTTGACTTTCCCCCCGTTGTAGGGTGACTCTTCTTTGTGGCTGGGAATTCATGTCTAGTGTCAAGAAGACGTCAAATCCTGATGACCCAAAGCCTTCATCTCCTCTTTGCTTTTGTCCCTCTTTTGGATGTGGCTGATGTGGATGGGCTGCTTCAAGGGCAACGATCTGGGCAATCTTGCTTCCTTTTGGGATGGTGACAGGTGGTTGTAATGCATAAGCCATAATCTTTATTTGACCTGTATAGTCGGCATCAATAACTGCCGGTAATACTACAACTCCTTGTTTGCCGGTAGATGACCGTCCCAGCAGTAGCCCTCCAACAAAAGAGTCAGTTGAAAATAATGGGCCAAATGCAGTTGTCGGGATCAACGCTACTTGTTTGTCTTGCAGTGTAACTTCTACTGTGGTTGCCACATTCACGCCGAGGCTTCCCCAGGTAGCGGGTTTGTTTCGTTGTAGGAAACCGTCTGTGGCTTCGGTTGAGGTTGGGCGCTGATTTGTGTCTTGGCGCGCGGCCCCTGCACGCTGCGCTTGTATTTTTCCGACTTCTAGCATGCCACGGTAGCATGGGCGTCACTATTACATATGTGACACCATACAGTCTTTTGGCATGTTCTTCTCCAGTGTCTGGATTCTCCACAGCGAAAGCACGGTCCCGCTGCTGGCCCATTGGCTGCGTCTTTCTTTGGATTACAAGACCAGCTGTTTTTCCTTCTGGATAAAGCAGCGGCTATCACGTGTCCTTGCCTTTCAATGGCAGCTTGCATGGCCGCGGTAAAGGCTGCAGCTTGACTGCTTTGTTCTGCTCGTGATGCTCGTAATAACATTTCATCCACTCCCATGCCCTGTGGTAAGGTGGCCAAAATGGCTTTAGTACTTGCATTGGAATTTTCAAAAGCAAGTGTGCAGAACAAGTGTTCTTGCAGCGGCTCAGTTAACTCAGTAGCGTCCTTTATGACAGCAGACAATCGATCAACAAATTGATTAAATGGCTCGGTCGTCCCTTGTCGTACCGTTGCATACGGGGGTGATTTTTTTCTTTTCTGGGACTGATAACAGCGCTCGATGAGCCAGAGTCTGAGAAACTTGATGCATGATTGTCGGATACGTCACTTGGGTTGCAGTGGTGGCATAATTTCCGCTACCAGTCAACGTATCTGCTTGTAACACAAATAAAGGATCGTTAATTTCACGGTGTTTGTTGGCCTCTTCCAGAGCCAATCTTTTTCATTCTCTCTCCCACAGTAAATATTGTGACGGGCTTAATAATAACGAAGCAATATTAGTGCAGTCATTTGGGCACAATACGTCTGCTGTAAAAATGAATTGTTTAATACTTCGTGCAGCTTCTGATCGGATGCCATGTGTGGTGACAGTCTGTTTCGCTTGCTGCAAGATCTTCCAATCATGCGGTTCCCAGGTCCCTTGTCTGTTATTAATAGTAACGGGACACGCAATCGAAGTGGCTGCTTCCCAATCTCCCTCTATTATAGCGTCTCTGATGATACCGCTCCATCGCTGTTGCAAAGGATCCTTGATGGTTCGAGCTTGAAAGTCAGGCTTAAATGAGGGAGCTGATGGTAGTGGGGGAGCTGAGGGTTCAGCCGGTGCTACTATATGGGATAATGGTTGAATCTCTCGTGGGACCTTAGATATGGTTTCTGGTTGCCTCCAAAGTGACGAAACTGGTTTAAGGGTTTCTTCCATTTCTTGCTGTCTAACTGACAATTCAGCGAGCTTGTTCAGGATCTCTTTCAGAAGTTCATTCAGATCTTCCTCTTTCATGGTCCGAGGCCTCTCCATTCGCTGCATAACTTGATCATTACCTCTAACAGATTTGTTAGGACTCAGTTCTGATTCAGAATCCTTGTCGGAAGAGGGTATCAACGGGTTAATTTTCGGGCGACAGTCGGCTCCGCCCTGTGCCTCCTCTTTCTGCTGGGCCGTGCCTCTCGAGTCCCGCGGCAGCGCTGCTTCCGGGTTTGGCTCAGTTGCAACCCCCGTCGGCAGGGAAATGTTCTCCTTTGCAACAAGTCTTTCAAAGAGGAGCACATTGGGGCCGCTGTACCCTTCATGGGGCGTGTCTGTCCTAGCCGAAAAAATGTCGCCAGTCGGAACGAGCAGGGGGTTTCCTCCTTTGCCTTTTTCTTTTCCTGCCCTCCCCCCAACGCTTCGATCGCCGCCGCGACAACTTTATTTTCTGCTTGCATGATTTCTAGAGTGTGTATTATGGTTTTCCAAACAGTTCCTAGTCCTTTCGCTTCTTTTCCTTCTTTTCCTCCCCCTAAAGTACAGTCCCACAATAAATTTCCTACTTCACGCATTCCATTGAGCTAAAGATTAATGACGGGTCGTTCATTTTCTCCCCCTTCCGAGCCCATTGGATCAGGGCCAATACATCTCGCTCCTTTACTTTTTCTCCTCTCTTAGAGAGTATATCAACAAGGAGGTGAGTTGCGGCATCCGTTTCCATCGCGGTCTTACCTTGGCAGGGGCTTGATCGGCCGCTCAAACTCTGGTCTCTGGTGCCAGAAGTCTGGTCTCTGGTTAGAGAAGAAAAACTAGAACTGCTTTAATGAAACAATAGTGGAAATAACAGTGAAATGATAAAAATAAAGAACTATATGCAACTATATATAAGCCCGATATCGAATCCGACTCCCTCCCCCGATAACAATCCCCACTGATGCTGCAGAGCAGGAGGCACTGGGGAAGCCCCAGGCTCAGCGGTGGCAGGAGCTGGATACAGGGAGCTGGATTCGGGAACTCAGGATCCGGATCAAAAGCAGAAGGTTGGATGGAGTCCTCCCTGGACACCGGCCATTGCAGAAAAAGGGCAAAGAAGGAGGAAGGAAAAGGGGAAAAGGGGAGAAGCCCTCACGATCACTCAATTTATACTAAATATGGCGTATATGGGATGGAATACTCTCGTTGGTCACCTGTCCTGTCCATTACCCCCCGGAGGTGCAACCTTTTACTTCCTTGTGCCCCCTCTTACTACCCGGCATCCCCAGCGTGGCACACAGGAGCCAGCAGTGGCCTTGGTCACTAGAGGAATAAGTATCAGCCAGAGCCTTTCTGCATCCCAGTCCCAGGCAGTGACTGTAAACATCAGGTGTTATCACTGCCAGTAGCACACACTGTCTGCAAAAACATGCTGCTGACTCCAGAAAGTGCAGCCTCTGAGAAGAGACTAAACTGGAAAGTAAAAATCACTGAACAGAATTGGGTTTTTTAGCTCAAACCAGGACATTCCCCCCCTTATTCCATACGATTTACGTCATACTGATCATGAGTTAATGATCTACTTATAGGAAAATTCATAAGTTCATGAAGTTCAGAATCATGTGTTCCATTCATCATGGCAGTCTCTCAGGGCAGGAAAGTTCATGTGATCGCTAGCAGGGTGATCTTTCTTTAGCTAAAGGCCAGGTGCAAGGCTGGGAAACTGGCTGCCTCTTGCTTTGTTAGAACTGTGTTACAGGACTGTGAGATCAGAGGCCTGGCTATGGTGAGAAATACGTGATTAAGGACCGAAATAGATGGGGAGACTCCCTTGTATTCTTCCTTTAGCCCTAGCCAGACTGTGGGAGGAATCCAACGGAGTGAACAACACCAGATGTTCCCTCATTTGAAGTTATGTAAGGTTGTTTATGTAATAGTATGAAAGCTGGACCCTCTTGCAGCGACTTCAGAGACCTCACCTACAAGTGGATGCACTGCGCAGGACTTGCCAGTTGCTGGGACGGTTCTCCAGAATCCTCGCTGCAACAGGGGCTCCCCAGCGACTGTGGATCCGGATGACGATATCAGGGCGATTGGTGATGGATCTTTCTTAATAACTCTCGCTAAACGCATATAGTACTGATTAGGTGCATTACCCTGCTTGTTCTCCTTGCTGCTTAAAACTAGAGTATAACAAGCTTGCCTTGCCTTATTCTTGTAATACTTTGAAATAGACAGTAAAATAAGCCGGCCCTTCTATTGGTGACTGCGTCCTTTTCTGTGGGATGCCCCCCCTCCCCGAGCCAATTAGCAAAACAACCCCTCACTTCAAGAAAGACATTGAGGTGCTGGAGCAGGTCCAGAGGAGAGCAACGAGGCTGGGGAAGGGACTGGAGGGAAAGTCCTGTGAGGAGTGGCTGAGGGAGCTGGGGGTGTTTAACCTGGAGAAAAGGAGGCTCAGGGGGGACCTTCTCACTCTCTACAACTACCCGAAGGGAGGTTGTAGTCAGGTGGGGGTTGGGCTCTTCTCCCGGGCAACTAGTGACAGGACGAGGGGGCACGGCCTGAAGCTGCGTCAGGGAAGGTTTAGGTTGGATCTCAGGGAACACTTCCTCAGGGAGAGGGTCCTCAGGCATTGGAATGCACTGCCCGGGGAAACGGTGGAGTCACCGTCCCTGGTGGGGTTTAAGGAGAGGCTGGATGTGGCACTTAGTGCCGTGGTCTGGCCGATGTGGTGGTGTTGGGTCATAGACTAGTCTTTTCCAGCCTCAACAGTTCTGTGATTCTGTGATCTGGACAGGCTGGATTGATGGGCCAAGGTCAACTGTACGAGGTTCAACAAGGCCAAGTGCCGGGTCCTGCACTTGTGTCACAACAACCCCAGGAAGTGCTACAGGCTTTGGGAGGAGTGGATGGAAAGCTGCCTGGCAGAAAAGGACCTGGGGGTGCTGATTGACAGCAGGCTGAAGACGAGTCACCAATGTGCCCGGGTGGCCAAGAAGGCCAGCAGCATCCTGGCCTGTATCAATGTGTTCGGTTTGCCTGGCCAGATTTCAGTGGCGGCAGGGGGCTGTAGGGGTGGCTTCTGCAAGAAGCTGCTAGAAACTTCCCCTAGGTCTGATAGAGCCAATGCCAGCCGGCTCCAAATACAGACCCGCCACTGGCCAAGGCTGAGCCCACCAGTAATGATAGGATAGGAACGCCACTGTGAAAGCATATTTAAGAAGCAGGGAAAAAAGACCTGTGCCGCACAACAACTGGCAGAGAGATGGAAGAGTGAGAATATGTGAAGACATCAAGGTCAGTGAAGAAGGGAGTGAGGATGTGCTCCAGGCACTGGAGCAGAGAGTCCCCTAAGCCATGGTTAAGACTACGGTGAGGCAGGCTGTCCCCCTGCAACCCATGGGTGTGACGGGGTGTAGATGTCCACCTGTGGCCCCATGCTGGAGTGGGTGGATGCCTCAAGGGGGCTGTGACCCCATGGGAAGCCCACGCTGGAGCAGATTGCTGCCAGAACCTGTAGCCCATGGAGAGAGAGAGAAGCCCACGTCAGAGCAGGTTGGCTGGCAGGTCTTCTGTGACCCCGCAGGGGACTTGCGCTGGAGCAGTTTCCCCGTGAAGGACTGCACCCCGTGGAGAGGACTCACGTTGAGGCAGTTTGTCAAGAGCTGTGTCTTGTGAGAGGACTCTTGTTGGAGAAAGTGTGTGAAGATCATCTCTCATGATAGGGACCCCACAATGGCCCAGGGGAAGAGTGAGGAGTCCTCCCCCCGGAGGAAAAATCATAGAATCATAGAATCAGAGAATAGTTTCTGATGAGGGTCCCTTTGGAGAGCCAGTCAAGACAACGACAAATCCCACCGATATGGCTACGAGTCGTCCTCCCTTTATTGCTCCAGACAGCTCAATATATACAGTTAAGCAGTGTCCACACGCCTGCCCCTTAACAGAGTTGGTCAGTTACAGGTTTACACGTGCCAGCGTTTTATTGGGTAGTGCCATTCAACTATGCAAGCGGATCTCTCCCCCCCTGGGGCCAGCACCTCCAGCCAAGCATCTCGAAAAGCTCTCACAAAACAGATAAAACCTCCTGCTCTCCATGCCCCAAGGCAGCTTCAAGGACAGAGCCTTTGTTTAGGCCTAAGCTGGGTTGTCCACACCTTTAAAGGGATACCGCACCCCTGCTCCACAAGAAATTCCCCTACAAGTTTCAGCTGGAAGAGACCTTGAAGATCATCGAATCCAGCCTTTGTCCCAGCCCTATCAACCGGCTAAGCAATTTCCCCGAACGCAACATCTACCCATCTCTTAAACACCTCCAGGGCCGGTGACTCAGCCACCTCCCTGGGCATCCTGTTTCAATGGCTGACAACCCTTTCAGTATAGAAATTCTTTCTAACATCCAACCTGAACCTCCTCTGGAGCAATTTGTATCCATTTCCCCTCATCCTATCACTCTCCACTAGGGAGAACAGACCAACTCCTGCCTCTCTACAACCTTCCTTCGGGTAGTTGTAGAGAGCGATGAGGTCTCCCCTCAATCTCCTCTCCTCCAGGCTAAACATCCTCAGATCCCTCAGCCTTTCCTCAGATGACTTGTGTTCTAAGCCCTTTATCACCTTGGTAGCCCACCTCTGTACCCTCTCCAGCACCTCAGTGTCCCTCTTGTACCGGAGGGGCCCAAAACAGCACATGGTACTCAAGGTGAGGCCTCACCAAAGCTGAGTAGAGGGGCACGATCACCTCCCTGCTCCTGCTGACTACACTATTTCTGATCCAGGCCAGGATGCCGTTGGCCTTCTTGGCCACCTGGGCACACTGTTGGCTCCTGTTCAGCCGGCTGTCCATCAACACCCTCAGGCCCCTCTCTGCCTGGCAGCTCTCCAGCCACTCCTCCCAAAACCTGTAGCGCTGCTGGGGGTTGTTGTGGCCAAAGTGCCGGACCCGGCATTTGGCCTTATTGAATTTCATGATGTTGGCCTTGGCCCAGTGATCCAGCCCATCCAGATCCCTCTGGAGAGCCTCCCTACCCTCAAGCAGATGGACATTTCCACCCAGCTTGGTGTCATCTGCAAACTTACTGAGGGTGCACTCCATCCCCTCGTCCAAATCATTGATGAAGATGTTAAACAAGACTGGCCCCAGCACTGAGCCCTGGGGGACACCACTCATGACCGGACGCCAACTGTTCAGGGGTGAAATTCCAAAATACTGGAGATGACCATTGTCCTAGAAGCTTGCCCATATTCTCCCACACACCTTGCCACTCATAGTTATCTGGCTTCAGGACAGGTCTCTGGGTGGTATCCTTAGAAAATTTAGGTGTGACCCCGAGCAAGATCTGGCACACATTCTGGAGACACAGGACGAAAACCAGGAGACACAGGACGAGAACCATGCTGGATTGGGTATTCCAAGAATATTCAGAGTTTTCAAAAACTGCTGTGATCAGCTTGAAGGATAAGCGGGAGAGAACATTCTCCTCCACTTCCCCCATGGGTTCGGTGCCGTTACTAATGAATTCAGAGAGAAGGTGCCCAAGGCATGGGAATGACAATAGTGCCTCTCACAAATACCAGGTTACCCTCATGGCCAGTGATACAATCATATTATAAGCTGTCAGCACCCCGTACAAGAGAATTATGCCTTTGACCCCTTTCCCACAGCTGATAAATACCAGCGCAGTAAATATATATAATACATAAGAATTCAGCCAATGCCACAGTGTAAATAAATAAATCAACATTATGACCACCAACTACTTGACTAATGTGCAAAATCGATCTAAGAAAGTTATCTTTTTTAACATTCTTTTGTCAAATCTGTTGTTATCTGGAAACTCTGGTCCCATGTTGGGCGCCAAAAGATGTCGTGGTTCGAGCGGAGTGACTGGCCAGTAGAGACAAAGAATCACGTGGTCGCTCCCTCGCGAACAGATTTTGACTCTGATCTTCTTGAAGGAACCTCTAAGTCATACTCACAAGAAGTGAGTGACTCTGATCGAGAATAGAGGCGCCCTGCCTCCAGCCAGGTGGAGGAGAGGGACAATCGGGTCTACTGGACTGTGTGGATCCGATGGCCTGGCACGTCAGCTCCACGGGAATACAAGGCTCTAATAGACACAGGCGCACAATGTAGCTTGATGCCATCAGGATATAGAGGGGTAGAACCTGTCTGTATTTCTGGGGTGACAGGGGGGTCCCAGCAACTGACTGTATTGGAAGCTGAAGTAAGTCTGACTGGAAATGAGTGGCATAAACACCCTGTTGTGACTGGCCCAGAGGTTCTGTGCATTCTTGGTATAGACTTCCTCAGGAGCAGGTACTTCAAGGATCCAAAGGGGTACCGGTGGGCCTTTGGCATAGCTGCTTTGGAGGCGGAAGAAATTAAACAGTTGTCCACCTTGCCTGGTCTCTCAGAGGACCCTTCTGTGGTGGGTTTATTGAGGGTTGAAGAACTACAGGTACCAATTGCTAACTCGACGGTGCATCAGCGGCAATATCGCACCAACCGAGACTCCCTAGTTCCCATCCATAAGCTGATCCGTCATTTGGAGAACCAAGGGGTTATTAGCAACACTCGCTCACCCTTTAACAGCCCCATATGGCCAGTGCGGAAATCTAACGGGGAATGGAGACTAACAGTGGATTATCGTGGCTTGAATGAAGTTACGCCACCATTGAGTGCTGCCGTGCCAGACATGCTCAAGCTTCAATATGAGCTAGAATCGAAGGCTGCCAAATGGTATGCCACCATTGATATCTGATAATTTTTTGTCCAACATCAAGAAATGAAAGCTTTGGAGATTTAATTAGCAGTTGTCTTTCAATCATTTATTTCCTGATTTCAGCCTGATATTGGCTGGTTCTTATTCATCTTACAGTGGTTCTAGGACGTGCCTTTTCAAACACTAATGACTTTCCCAGAAGTATTTTAAGCAATTGCCCATTTTTCCCATATATGTCATTATTATTTCATTTAAAATATACTTCCTATAATGAGATACACCAATTTATTTGCTCCTATTTATGTGATGTCGTAGAACAATGCAGGCTGGATGTGACCTCTGGAGATCTCCCTTTCCAACACCATCATCAAGGTAGTGCCAATGTCAAAGCTGGGTTGAGTTTCTTGTGGTCATCTCCAGCTGTTTTAAATAGAAGAAACAGTGAATACAGGGGTGTCTTTCAGAATTGCGAGAACAATTTGACATGAAATTTCCTTCCCCAGAGTAAAAACAGCTGTTTGAATTTTATCAACGTCAGTTATACTGATGGTTAGAAATTCTTATTGGTTACTCTGCTTTCTTCCAAGCAATTTTTCTTATTAAAATGTAAAGAAAAAAAAATAATCACCAAAGGTGTTTGAGGTTAATCAACCCTTCCCCTGCTCACAGAAGCTCTCTTGCTACCTTTTTTGTAATTTTACCTAAATTTTATTTTGATAAACTTCCAAACAAGGTCTTGTCTTAGTTTTAATTTTATGTGCATTTCCTAAGCTCTTAAACACAATTTGTTTTCAGAGAACTCTTTTTTTTTTCCTTTTTACTCCTTGTGAATTCATAGCTCCTTCTATACCTTTTGACTCAGCTGTATCTGAATGGATGAACTGCAGGTCCACTGTAGTCTGTATTCAAAGTGATCAGTGGTGAAGGCAGGAAACAGCCATTTTCACTTATTGTCTTCATTGTGTCAGCAATACAAATTGTCAGCATTAGCAATGAACTTTGCTGCTATATTGATTCTGGGGAACATGTTATTCACATCTATTAGCAGCTTGATTCAACACCACCAAGCTGTTAACAATGTGCGTCAGTAATTTTGCATCACTTGGTGGAGGCTTCCTGTGTTCTCAGTACCTCTGTGTGAGGGCAAATGTACGGGACTGACCTCTGTTGGGCACAGCTCCAGAGCAGTGTGATTTACTCTATGGCAGATCTGCTCCTCACCAGACACCTGCCTCTGGGATTGGGAGGAGGAGGGAATCCAGGTTAGCTTCTGTTTTCACGACCCAACACCTTTAGCATAGGTAGTGACTGAGGCAAAAATTATCTTGCATTTTAAATCTCAGAGAAAACAGAGATATATGTTCTTCAAAATAAGAAATATGAGGTCTTACGTTGAGGAATATTCTTTATGCCAGTCTATGTCATGGAAGGGAGAGGAAGGTGCCTTTCAGGTTAAATAAAAAAATGCTGAGCATCCAGCTTAGAAATGATGTTACAAGCATTAATTAATTAGTGGTACTCATTATATTGGTGACTTTTAAAATACATAAGCAATATAATGGGTGATACTGTGGTGGGTGTCTACTACAGACCACCTGATCAGGAGGAGGAAGTTGATGAGGCCTTTTACAGGCAGCTGACAGCAGCCTCTCAGTCCCAGGCCCTGGTTCTCATGGGGGATTTCAGCTACCCAGATGTTTTCTGGAAGTCCCACACAGCCAGCCATCCTCAGTCCAGGAGGTTCCTCCAGTGCATCGATGATAATTTCTTGATGCAAATGGTGAACGAGCAGACCAGGAGAGGAGCGCTGCTGGACCTTGGCCTCACCAACAAGGAAGGTCTGGTTGAAGCAGTGAAGGTTGAGGGCAGCCTTGGCTGCAGCGACCATGAGATGGTGGAGTTCAGGATCTTGTGCGGTAGGAATAGAATACCGAGCGGGATCACAACCCTGGACTTCAGCGGGGCCAACTTTGGGCTTTTCAAGCAATTACTAGGGAAAATTCCATGGGACAGGGAGCTAGAAGGTAAAGGGGCCCAAGAGAGTTGGTCAGTATTCAAGGACCACTTCTTCCAAGCTCAGGATCAGTGTATCCCAACAGGTAAGAAATCAAGAAAGAGAACCAGGAGACCTACATGGTTAACCAGGGAACTGCTGGGAGAAAATTAATGAAATGGAAGAAGGGCAAGTGTAGAGTCTTGCACCTGGGAAAGAATAACCCCATGTGCCAGTATGGGTTGGGGACTGCCCTGCTGGAGAGCAGCATAAGGGAAAGGGACCTGGGGGTCCTGGTGGACAGCAGGATGACCATGAGCCAGCAATGTGCTCTCGTGGCCAAGAAGGCCAATGGCATCCTGGGCTGTATTAGAAGGGGAGTAGCAAGTAGGTCAAGCGAAGTCCTCCTCCCCCTCTACTCTGCTCTGGTGAGGCCACGTCTAGAATATTGTGTCCAGTTCTGGGCCCCTCAGTTCAAGAAGGACAGGGAGCTGCTTGAGAGAGTCCAGCGCAGAGCCACAAAGATGATAGAGTGGAACATCTTCCTGATGAGCAAAGGCTGAAGAGGCTGGGTCTCTTAAACTTGGACAAGAGGAGGCTGAGGGGAGCCCGGCTCTTCTCAGTGATGTCGAGTGATAGGACAAGGGGCAAGGGATGCAAGCTGCAGCATAGGAGGCTCCACAAAAGCATTAGGAAAAACTTTTTCACAGTGAGGGTGACAGAGCACTGGCACAGGCTGCCCAGGGAGGTTGTGGAGTCTCCTTCTCTGGAGACATTCAAAACCCACCTCAATGCATTCCTGTGTGACCAACTCTAGGTGATCCTGCTCTGGCAGGAGGGAGTTGGACTAGGTGATCTTCTGAGGTCACTTCCAAGCCCTGGCATTCTGCGATTCTGTGTGATACTGTCTTAATTTTACTATACAATATATATCATAAACCCACCGAAATAAGTTTGATAGCTCAGTGAGAGTGCAAACCCCTTTACACTAATATCCTTAGAATTTTACTGTTTATCAGTTTTAGTAATTATTTAAGTCATAGCCTAATTTCAACTTTGAAACGCAAGTGCCGAGAACTCACTACCTGAATGATGATGCAGTGTTTTTGGCCAGGGAAATACAACAGCCAGGACTATGGCATATCTTCATAATTGCTCTGAGGAACCTTTTGCACCTTCTTAGTGTAGTTTGTACTTCCTCAGCCTAGTACCAAGGTAAAGGCACAAAGATAGGTCTTATTGGGCCCTAGTTGTGTAGTTTGCAAGATTTCCAAGTAGCAGACAGTATGTCCCTCTTGTGGCTTTCTGGGGTGAGGGTATTAAAACCGTGACTAGAAAAAAGGAGCCAGAATTTGTCTCTCACAAATTATTTGTTGCTTGTCTCCTTCTGTTCCCGCAGTGGAGTTTGTATAAGGCACCGCACAAATCTTAGGACTTAGGTTGACATATTCAGTAGCTGAGTAAGCAGCTACCAATGCTATGTTATCTCCTTTACTGAATGTGAAGTGGATGTGTATAAAATTGAAAAAAATAAAAGAATCACATTCACTATGCAGCAGCATAAGCAGTTTTTGTTTCCTTTGTTGTTGCTGCCGAAGGAATTAATCTAAATTTATAGGCAAGTAGCTTGGTTTGCTTGCAACAAATGACAACCAGTGATTTTTTTAATGGTATTTTATCAAGGACTTTTTTCTTCAATTTTTAATTATTTGATTTCCTAAGTTTGGCCAAGTTTTTAATTAACTTAGAGTAAATAAATATTAATTGGCAAATCATTAAGGTACTATGAACTGAAGTCTTGAGTAGTTGGTTTTATTTAAATGTAAACCCAGGTTAGATATACTATAACTTAAGATTAGTGTTTTTTAATAATTAATTTTTTTAATGTTGTATTTAAAGTGTCTGACATTAAACTGGTAGATTTAAATACTACCTGCTATTTCTCTCATGACTAAATCTAAGTAAAAGTCTTCATCTGTTGTGTACTATGCAATCAAATAATTTTGTGATTATTTTTCTTCATCAGTTAAACATTTTTTCTGTTTAGTTCTGTATTTTATTAATTTGGCTGGGCGATGGTTATCTTTGCAGAAGTATTCTGAAGAACCAACTGTAGAACTGATAACACTACCTGAAATTTTAGAGGTAAGATGCTTTTGCTATGTAGAGATTTGGGGGATTTTGCCTAATCGGATCTCATCACAACATATTCAGAAGATAAGAAAGAGTATGTAACATACAATTAGGACTGTTAATTGAAAAGTAGAGTGTTTAAGAATGTGGTGTCAGATTTCTATTTTAAATCCTACCAGATTAAACCTCCAATTTTTATAGGAGGTGTGGCAATAATTTAGATCAATGCATCTCTATTTTCAGATGGAGAATGAATATTCTTTTTTTCTTAATTTGATAAAGACTATTTTAAAGAAGTTCCGTGAGCCTTAGTGGCACATATTAAGGGAGAGAAATGCTATGTTTAATTAAAAAAAATAATTGTTCCATTTCATGCTGTATTTTATACTGTTTCAACAAAAGAATTTCTGGAATGGAATGTAATATAATAGTTATAGAAGGACCAATTAATTTGTAGTCTTGTGTATTAACTGGGATTATGTCCCCATGAGGAAATCAATGAATCTGATTCATGCATTTCTAATCAATTTTATAAGTGTGCCAGCATTGCTTCATGTGTATTTTCAATCACAGTGCAATTTCTGAACTTGAATTGCAAAGCATCATTTTGAAGAAGCGCTAATCTTTTCACCAACATTTTTCCTTCTTAAATGTAGTATATGAAATGTAATTTCATATTTCTCCTCCATCCTCACTCTTCAGACAGTTGTAAGCCTATATGTGTACAACCTCCCTGGGATGAAAAAGGTTTTTTCCCCAAGAAAAAACTTGATGAGTAACAACTTTCTGGTATTAAGATACTATGATCTGGTCACTATGACATTGTTGTACTTTAGTTTAAAGCTCAGAATTTTAGGCTTACATCGTCAAAATCATTTTACATGCTTCAAGTATCTCAGCATGCCTGTTAAGGCCAAAGTAGGCAGGCCTTGAAAACAGATCAGAATTAAAGATAGCCATATTCCCTATGGTATTTAAAATTTTAAAGCTCTTCTAACACTTTAAAATTGCCCTTCATATTTTTCTGATATTTTTAATCTCGAAGTGTGAACACATCCAAGTAATGTCTGATTTCCATTTGAAAGAACATACGACTTCCAAAAATTCAGATTTTTTTTTTTTTTAATTTTAACTATCTTGGCATAAACTGTCAATGTCCCTTATGTTTATTTTATGAGAGGGTTTTTTTTTTTGTGGAGCAACTGACTCTAGCTTCAAGTGCCTGTTAAATTTCAAAAATGTTTTCTTAAATACAGATAATAGTTTTTTAAAGAGTCAAATGCAGTCATCTTTGTATTACAACTAGAGATTTAGGATTTGCTGTTATGCAAATGTTTTTCATTCACAAAATTACAATCAGTGCATGTGCTTCTAACCGTATGTCCTCAATCTCCATGTGTTTGTTAAATAATGAAAGTGTACTTTTAATAAATCCACTTTGACAAGCTAAGTGTGTACCTTTTTATTATTTAGGTATATCAGTACCTAATTTGTTAAGTTAACATGAGTAGTAAACAAGCAGTAAACTCTTTTCTCATGCAAACCTCGGAGTTTTTATTATACTTTTTATTCTGGTAATGAGCTGTAATTTTTCACAGCTGTAGTAGTTCTTTTCCTTTTGAACAGTTTGAGGATTGTTCCTTTCTGATTGAGAATTTAGTGAACATAATTTAACATTTGAAAGACTGTTTATAATACAAATATATGTAAAGTTACAGCCATAAAACCTATTTTGGGATATCAGATATCAGAAAAGACTAAGTAGTAATTAATCTAAAATAATAAATTTGGAGTAAATGCTCAGAACTGGGACAGAGGAGTACAAAAGACATAAACTGGAACAATTATTTGCAATGTTCTGAAAAAGAGCAGATTTATTTTTTTCTTTAAATAGCAAAGAGGGGGTAAAGAGTAATGTCTGGTAGTATTTCGAATTTTTTTGTTTAGCAATAAAGAGGCAAAATATTTTGTACCTGCGGATACTTGGAAAGCTATAACATTTAGAAGCTCTGAGTAGAAATACGAAATAATCTGGGATGAACAGAGAGTGCACCGTGGGATGGATAAGGTTATTTAATCTGGAATGTGTGCAGTATTCCCCATGGGAATAAACATAGTCTCCAAGAACAGAAAAATAATGTCAAAACAGGTCCTTGTTTTACTAACTCTGTATTTAGACAAAGAACAAATGGTGAGTAAGGAGGTATCAAGAGGAGATGAATTAAGTGTTCTTGTCATGCTTGAACAAGAAGTGATATTAAGAATTTGGATAGTCTATTTATGAAGTTAGCAAAAAATTTTTATGTGCAAACATTGTGTAGTTAAAGTAGGACTTTGATGTTTAACTTTTCAAGGTACAAACATTTTTTTCTAACACTACTTACAGCAGGACACAAAATACAGGAAAATTAATTCTTCCCAATCTAAGAACGCAGGTACCTCTTTTAGCTGAGTGAAATTAAATGAAATTTAGAAATTAATTTTGCGTTAGTGAAATGACATTTAGAAAAATTATAAGATGCACATTCTTCTCTGCTAAAATCTGAAAGAGTGAGGAGAATTACTATTTGTTGACAATAAGCCGTTATGGTTTTGAGGCACGTGATTCCCAGAAGTCTAGCTTTCCATCTTATTTAATGCTTTTGTTCTTAAATTAACAGATGCTGATTTAAAAGTCACTTATATAAGGATTTACAACCTTCATGTTCAGAGGTTTTAGCATTTACGGTTACACTATCTGAAATCCAGTAAGAATTTTTGACAGATGGTGAAAAACTTAGTCTGGGTAAAAGGAGAATTCTGCTTCTAATTTTTACATCCAAAAAAGATGTAATTCTGTTATTTGTAAGTTCTTCATTTTATATTTCTCCTGTAGTCTTATATTTCTTGCGTTGCCCGCATAAGTGTCTCGTTACAATAATTAGTGTAAATTTGGTTAAAGGAGATAACAATCTATGTGTTTTGTTCGTTTCCTATGTCTAATCCTTTTGATCTTCAGATTCTTATAACAACATTACTGACAGCACCTCACGAACCCTATGTAACAGTCAGTGACTCATTTTGGCCACCTTATATTGAGCTGCTGCTGCGATGTGGAATTGTCCTGAGACATCCAGAAGATCCAAACAGAATCCGCCTAGAAGCCTTTCACATGTAGTATGACCTACATGCTTATCTTGAAACAAAACAACACACCGGTGCTTGCACCTGAAGGCTTATGATTAACGACACACTGATGTTTTATAATAAGCTTTTTTTCATTATTTTATTATGACTTTCTTATTTAATAAACTGATGAGAGTGTGAAATATGAAAAAAAGACAAAAATTTCTAGTATGACTGCCCACAGGATTGGCTTTGTGAAATAGCTCAGCTTCTGTACATGGTCTTGCAAACATTTGGAACTTACAGTGAAGTATTGTCTGAAGAATGTGATGTGTTGGTTTTGGTTGGTTTGTTTGTTTGTTTTCCCCAAAGCCTTTGCAAACAGTTTTATTTCCTTTAAGATAAACACTTAGGAAAGCTGACATCTTTTTGTGCAAATGGCTACAGATGTTGAGTGTGCAATTCTGCAACTGCATGCTTACTAAACAGCTCATATTGCTGCGTTATATTGCCTAATAGTATGTCTCCACTTTTTCAGATCTAGTTTATCAAGGCTTTTAACAGGTGTCTGTTCTGTTATACATTATGTCAATTGCCAGGTAGCTTCTGCATAAATGCTGGCATTCTGCTTCATCCTAATCTGCTTTCCTATAGCTCCTGTTATTATAGTATACAAAATCCTACTCTTGGATATCTGCAGTGATTATAACCTTAGGAAATAAAGTATGCCTTTTATTAACTAAAATTGAGTTTATTGAGGTATGAACTTCCATGATTTTTCTGTTGATGTAAAAATAAAAAATTGTACGGAATCATAGTGGCTTAGCAACTTCATTGACTACTTCCCTCAGGATACACAGATGCATCTTTGGGGATCTGATGCTGGCTGGATGCCTGGTACCCACCAAAGGCACTCTATCATTCCCCTCCTTAGCCGGACAGGGAAGAGAAAATATGATGAAAGGATCATGGGTCGAAATAAGGACGGGGGAGATCACTCACCAGTTACCATCACAGGCAAAATAGACTTGACAGACTTAATTATTTTAATTTATTACAAATCAAATCAGATTAGGGTAATGAGAAATAAAATGAAATCTTAAAACACCTTCCCCCCACCCCTCCCTTCTTCCTGGGCTCAACTTTACTACCGATTTTCTCTACCTTCTCCCCCTCAGCAGCACAGGGGGATGGAGAATGGAGGTTGAGGTCAGTTCATCACACATTGTCTCTGCTGCTGCTACCTCCTCAGGGATAGGACTCCTCACACTCTTTCCCTGAACTGCTGAACTCCAGCATGGGTCCATTCCTGGGGATGCAGTTGTTGTGGAACAGACTGCTCCAGCCTGGGTTGCCCACAGGGTCACAAGTCCTGCCAGCAAACCTGCTCTGTTGTGGCCTCCTTTGCGTAAGTCCGCAGGTCCTGCTACGAGTCTTCCATGGGGTCACACCTCCTTTGGGTTTCCACCTGCTCCAGCGTTGCGTCCTCCACAGACTGCAGGTGGACATCTGCTCCACTGCTAACCTCCATGGGCTGCAGAGGTCAGCCTGCCGCACCATGGTCTTTGCCACCAGCTGCAGGGCAATCTGCTCCAGGCACCTGGAGCATGTCCTCCCCCGCCTTCCCCACTGACCTCAGTGTCTGCAGAGTTGTTTCTCTAATGTATTCTCACTTCCCTCTTCTGGCTGCCGCTTTACAGGTTTTTTTGCCCTTTCTTAACATGTCATCACAGAGGCGTTTCCACTGTACCTAATGGGCTTGCCCTTGGCTAGCAGCAGGTCTGTCTTGGAGGCAGCTGGTTGAGTCGTGGGGAGAAGACTGTGGCAGTGATTCCTTTGGAGAAACTTCCAGACCCTTCCAGGCCTGATGAAACTGGCTGGACTCACCCCTGGCTAGGCCAGGCCAGACCAATCAGCACCTCTGTGAATTAATCACAGAACGTCAGGGGCTGGAAGGGACCTCAAAAGATCATCTAGTCCAGCCCCCCTGCTAGAACACCATCAGCTACAGCAGATGGCACAGAAACGCGTGCAGGCGGGTTTTGAACGTCTCCAAAGAAGGAGACTCCACAACCTCCCTGGGCAGCCTGTTCCAGGGCTCTGTCACCCTCACAGTGAAAAAGCTTTTTCTAATGTTTTTGTGCAACCTCCTATGTTCCAGCTTGTACCCATTGCCCCTTGTCCTGTCATTCAACATCACTGAAAAGAGCCTGGCTCCGTCCTCCTGACATTCCCCCTTGACATATTTATAAACATTAATGAGATCACCCTTCAGCCTCCTCTTCTCCAGGCTAAAGAGACCCAGCTCCTTCAGCCTTTCCTCATAAGGGAGATGCTCCACTCCATCATTTTTGTGGCTCTGCGCTGGACTCTCTCAAGCAGTTCCCTGTGCTTAAGCTGAGGGGCCCAGAACTGGACACGATATTCCAGATGTGGCCTCACCAGAGCAGAGTAGAGGGGCAGGAGGAGCTCTCTGGACCTACTAGTTTCTCAATATATTCAAGAGGGGAAACCTGTAGTGGGAGCTCCCTTTTCCCCTGTCTTTTGTGTTGAGGACTGTTTTTGTTTTGGAGAGGACGAGGAGGCAAGAAAAGAGGAAACATGCAATGGGAAGAGGGGGAAAATGACATCAGAAGAGCATTCCCTGGAGACCTGTGGTGGTTGTGGCATCAGGCTGAGTCCCTGCTGGCCAAGATCAGCAGCGGCAGTGAAGGTGCCTGGGATGCAGCCTGTGGAGGACTCCAGGCTAGGGCAGAGTGTCACATCCCCAGCTTTCAGGATGATGACTCGGGTTCACTGATTCCCAGGCCAGGATTGAGGTGAGTCACACCGAAGTTTTATTGATCAATCGCCAAAGAGCTAACAACAGTTCTGCTTCAGTCATCTATTTAGTGCAATCAACATGCCTCACAATACAGAAACATTAGCGAGCAGAAGAACCAGCCATGCCATAGCAAGCCTTTTGGTAAGACTAGAAAGAGAGAAAAAGAAAGCAACAGAAAAAGGAAAGATCACCACCCTTGGATCCAGCGACGACCACGGTGCACGCAGCCATCTTGTGCTGGGCGAAAAAGTGCACCTAACTGCCCAGGGTTCTCACCTTTTATACAGTCAAGTTCCTGCCACATGTTGTTTAGCCCTTGTGGAAAATTACTGGGAATGGGTCCGGGTGATGGTGGGGGTTTCTGAGTGGGGCCACCCTTCCCTCTCCAGGCTTGACCTCTTCATTTTTTGCAGCCCGGGCTCCAAGCCCTTCCCGCCCCCACAGCTCCACCAGTGGACGGACGGGGCAGGGGGCTCAGCAAGTGCTGGGTCAACCCCGCACCAACACGGGCAGGCGCCAGGCAGGCTCAGAAAAGGCCCAGACTGTTTGAGACATTCATTTAGTAGTCCTTCACCCAGAGGGAGACTACGGGAGCAGAGGACACACCCAAAGAGATCTTCGACTCTTAGAAGGACCCTCACTGGAGTAGGTCAGCTGCAGCCCATGGGCTGATCCCACAGTGGTGGGATGAACTCACATGGAGGGGGAAAATTGTGTCCTGTGAGAGGACACTGTGAGTGCACTCACATGGCATGTGCAGGATAACCAGGAGATCAGGCCCAGCCAGCACAGATTCATGAAAGGCAGGTCCTACTTGACCAACCTGATCACTTTTTATGACCATGTGATCCACCTAGTGGGTGACGGAAAGGCTGTGGGTGTTGCTGGACTTTAGTAAAGCCTTGGGCACTGTCTCCCAGTGTTCTGCTGCAGAAACTTGCTACTCATGGCTTGGACAGACATACTCTTCGCAGGGTTAAAAACGGGCTGGATGGCTGAGACCGGAGTGGTGGTGAAAGGAGTTAAATCGAGTTGGTGGCCAGTCACAAGTGATGTTACCCAGGGCTCAGTTTTGGGGCTAGTCTTTTTAAATATCTTTATCAATGATCTGGATAAAGGCATCAAATGCATCCTCACTAAGTTTGCAGATAACACCAAATGGAGTGGGAGTGTTGAACTGCTGCAGGGTAGAGAGGCTCTGCAGAGGGATCTGTACAGGCTGGATCAATGGTTTGAGGCCAATTGTATGAGGTTCAAAAAGGCCAAGTGCTGGTCACATCCCTCGGCAGTGCTACAGGCTTGGGGAAGAGTGACTGGAAAGCTACCTGGCAGAAAAGGCCTTTGGGGTCTTGGTGGACAGCCGGCTGAACAGGAGCCAGCAGTGTGCTCAGGTGGCCAAGGCCAATGGCATCCTGGCCTGTGTCAGAAATGGTGTGGCCAGTAGGAATAGGGAGGGGATCATGCCCCTGGACTGATGAGGGGCTGCATCTCAAATTCTGTGTTCAGTTTTGGGCCCTCACTCTGAGAAAGATCTTGAAGTGTCCTTCATGTCCAAAGGACAATGAAGCTGGTGAAGGGTCTAGAGCACAAGTCTCATGAGGATCGGTTGAGGGAACCAGGGTTATTTAGTCTGGAGGAGGCTGAGGGGAGATCTCATTGCTCTTTACAACTACCTGAAGGAGGTTGTAGTGAGGATGGTGTTTGTTTCTTCTCCCAAGTTACTAGCGATAGCACAAGAAGAAATGGGCTCAAGTTGCACCAGGGGAGGTTTAGATTGGATATTAAGAAAAATCTAAATTGCTTTACTGAAAGAGTAGTGAAGCATTGGAACTGGCTGCCCAGGGAAGTGGTAGAGTCACCATTCCTGGAGATGTTCAAAAAATGTGTAGACATAGCACTTCAGGTTTAGTAGTCATGTTAGTGTTGAGTTGGCAGTTGGACTTGATGATCTTGGAGGTCTTTTCCAACCTCAATGATTCTATCACTCTGTGACACCACGTGGTGGCAGGGGAAAGCTGCAAGGAGACTTCTGCCCACCACCCCCTTACCCTGTGCTGCTGGAGGGTAGCAAGTAGCTGGGAAGAAGGGAAGGGTGTGGGGAAGAGGAGGTTCACATCTGTTTATATTTGCTTGCCCTCTCTCTATCTGAATTGATTCGGATGAACTAAATTAAATTTATATTTGTTTTCTCTCCAAGTTTGCTCTGTTTCTTTGCCCATTAACGTAAGTGGTGAGTGTGCCTGTCCTAATCTCAGTCCTCGAACCTTTTTGTTGTGTTTTCTCCCTCCCCATTCCTAAAGGGAAGGGTATGGCAGTGAGGGAGTGGCTGCGCAGCCCTTGTTTCCGGTGGGTTGGCTTCAGACTGTGACAACAGGACATAGGGGAAGCTTCCAGTGTCCTCTAACAGAAGCCACTAGTGTAGCGCCTCCATCCCTGCTACCAAAGCTTTGCCACAAAAAACCAAAATACTTTAGGTGCCATGAACATTCAGGTTCGTTAGATGGTCTTGAACCTGATCTCCTATGGTGGGCAGTACTTCATTCTCCCAGTCCTTCCCTTTGGACTCTATGAAAGTGGCTAAAGCACTTCCCAGTGAATACTGAGGCAAAAAGTTGTTGAGTAACCTCAGCTTTCTTTGTATCTGTTGTAGCCAAGTTTCCCATTTCAGTCATCAAGGGGTACACGTTCTTTCATCTTCCTTTGTTATCCTACGTACCTGAAGAAACCCTTGTTATTTTCACATCCCTAGCCAAGTTCAGCTCAAGCTGTGCTTTGCCTTTCCTGATCCCCTCCCTGCACTCTCAGGCCATACCCCTGTATTCTCCCCAGGATGTACAACTCTGCCTCCACTGCCTGTTCATTTTGGTTTTGTGTTTTTGTTTTGCTACAAGCTCTTGACTTGGCCAAGCTTGCGGGGAGCCTCATGCTGGAGAAACAGGAACTGCAGGCAACGACTCAATATGAGCGCGAACAAACAGATCCAACTTTATTCTTTTCTACCAAACATTTATACTCTTTCAACTCTCAGTACATTACACTTTCTGTTATCTCATTGGTTATTACTACATTCTATCTACTACAACAGTTACTGATTGGTGCGGTTACATCTAATATGCCTACACTTAAACTGTCAGGACGTTGCACCTCCAGATGTCCAGTGTCTTTGTTCTCAGTGACAAACAAGAAAGATTTGTAACCTTGTTTTGCTTCAAGGAAGCAAAACAAGGGCAGACTGACCTTAATGATCCGTGACTTGTTTGCTTCAGGGAGGCACATCATCAGAAGGCTGACCTTGAGGATCAAAGAATCTAAGGTATTTTCCCAAGCGCAGGCTACAATGTTATAGCGCCAGCAAGGCCCGCAACACAAGCTGACCTCCTGCCTCCCCTGCCCAACTTCTTGCATGTTGGACTTGAGAGCTCTTGCAGCCAAAGATAAATGTCTTTAAATATCTCCCAGCTCTCATTCACTCCTTTGCCTCTGAGGGCAGTTTCACAAGGGATCCTATGCACTAGCACCCTAAGCATCCAAGAGTGTGAACTTCTGAGGTTTAGGGTCTCAACTCTAATTTTTACCCATCCTGTATCCCTTGAGATTGAGAATTGCAGCAGGGCATGAACACTGCAGCCTAAGACAGCTCCAGTGTTTACCTCTCTGGTAAATTCTTAGTGACCAACAGGTCCAGCAGGGCCTCTCCTCTGTTTGGGCTTTCCATCACCTGTACTAGGGAGTTGTCCTCAACTTCCTAGACAAAGAAACTGAATGCAATGACTGAAATCGGACTATTTTTTTTTCAGTTAGGTTCTTTCAGCTGCTAAAAATTACAGTGGAAATCCTGAACAGGACTCCACAGAGTATTCCATGTGGTGACTTTAAAAGATGCACGGAGGAGGAAGAGGGGACCAATGTTATGTTCTAGCATAATTGCCTTTTTAATCCTATTAAATATTAAGCAAAAAAAAAAAAAAAAAAGTTATCTTGTGTGTTTCTGAGCAAACGTTGTTCATCTTACCCACACAATTGGTGATTAGGCATGAGTACTATCCCACTGTGTATTGTTGCCCATGAATACTAAATTTTTTTTTCATACTGCTTACTCAACTGCCCTCCACTATTCCAAGACTAGATTTAATGTCTAATTAAACTATACACATTTACTTTGCAGCATTTTAAATTAATTATTCAAATAACTAAGTTTCTTGGCTTTGCTTTCTAGCATTGCCTTGTTAGATATGCTTTCTTCATTTGTTTTTAAATAATTTGCTTTCTGCTATCCTTTTACCTAATTACGAATATTACAAGGCTCAAATACTTCACTGACCCTAGATGCCTGCTTCTGTGGTGACACTGGTAAGTTGAAGAAAAAATATTGAACACTAAGGAGCTTCTCTATTAAAAAAAAACCCTCAAAAACAACGTAAGCCACACTACCCCACCCCAAAAAAAAACATCCAAAACTGCTGAGAAGGAGGTAGGATAGTCTATAAATGAGTGGTCTAGAGAAGATTCAATAATTATTTTTTTTTTATAACATAAAATCAAATATCATCCAAGTAAATTATTGGAATAGATTTAAAAGAAATAAGTTCATATAAAGCTTTATATTAAATTATGAAACTTACTGCCATAAAATGTGTTGTAAAAGTTAAGTACAAATTTTCAAAGAATTCAAGTTTATAGAATTTAGATTCATAAATGATGATCAAAGAAAATAGGCAGTCAGTCATGTCAGAAATTCCTATGTTGCTAATTGTTGGACCTTCTGCAGCTCCACAGTATCTTATTGCATTCCCTAAAGCTGTTGTGCTTATGCCCAGGACATGCTCAGAACCCAAAATTTCAGTGTAGATGTTTCTCCTTAGGCTCAGTTAAGTCACTTAATGCATCAAAAGAAAAGCTGTAGAAAGAGGTAATCCATTTTCTCTCATGGCCCAAAATACATTGTCAGTTTTTAAGGGAAACTGGTTCAGACTGAAACAGAGCTAGCTGAAAGCTGTAGCTCCTGCAAAAATTCTGGCAAGTAAATAGAAAAAGTTCAAGTAGTAATGAAGAACAAATCTTCCTTATAAGAAAAGCCTGGAACAGGATCAACGGTATCAACAATTGGAAGGTTGGGGAGTACATCTAAAGACAGAGTAGGGTAACTTCTTTTTTTTTTATTTCATGCATGTCTAAGTGGCAATTGTTCAACTGGAATTAACATCTCTGTAAATGCTAATAATTGGACTCTACTTATACATGTTCTATGAAATAAATATTTGGTTTTGTTAATGCCAGTTTTTAACTCTATAAAGTTAACATTAAAAAATGAGGGAAGTTGAATGAACATTCAGAGCTACTAGTAAGATGAAAATTTGATCTAACTCCCAGTCACCCATTCCTTGACTGTGACCTTTTGATGGATAGTGTGAGCATGGGTAGTTACAAATTTTCTTAGAGGAGAGATACTGACAGGTTCAGTTAGCTGGGCACCTGTGTCACTTAACAATAATTTTGTGCCTGGTCCTAATCAAGGGCTGACAATGAGCAACATGCATTTACTTTCTTTGGATAAGTATAACAAGTATTTGCTCGTGTACAAATTAATAAAGAGTTATGAAACACTTCATTGGGAAAAAGCCACAAAAGTTCAGCTTTACTTGTGCTGAAGCCGTGGCACTAGAATAGCTTAACAAGTGCTTAGCATCCAGTGTGTTGCTGAGTTTTCAGAATGAGCCCGTGTGTATCATCTCAGCTGCATGGGTCAGGCAGAGAGCCGAGTTTTTTCATAATCACCAATGTGATGTCCTTAACCGAGACTCCTACGCATTTGTGCAATCACTTTTTGAATTCATGCACTTTTTTTAGTACTCAGAATGTGCTGTGACAAACAGTTTCGCAGTTTAGTTTAGTTTCCTGTAACGTGAAGTAGAATATCCAGTTGTTTACCAGACATGACATTAACCTGTCCTGGATAACATCAGTAGACATTTTCTGTTAGGACACATTTTCATATAGATGAATTACACCGAGCAACTTGCCGTATAGAGGTTCCACACAGTAGATCTGTGTTAGGGTATGGTTTGATACCTGCCTTGTCCTGCTGGTAATGAAGGCTGTGTACCCTATTCCTCCCTATTCAGCATTCTCCAGGCTTCCTTCCCCATTTCCTCCTACTTAGGATAAATTGTCTTGGTGATGAGAAACCTCGGTAGAAAGGGGCAGATCTGCACAGTGGGTTTAAATCTGCCACTGAGTATTAAATTTGTCACTTGAGTATGCTGTCTCACTTCATGGAAAAAAATCTTGATTTTGCATGTGGTTCTGTGTAGATTCTGTTGTATATACATATTATACTTTAAGTATGCAACTTCATAAAGTCTTGAATAGCTTTTTCTTAGAGCTATATGTACAGAACTTGGACATTAGGGTAAGAGAAAGATCTTGCTGCTCATCGCAAGAAGTTGCAGTCTGGAGCAGAAGTAGTTCAAATCCTTTCTTCAAAGCAAAAAAGTGTAATTTTCATAAACATTTTATTCTGAGTGTGTTAGACCCTTGCTACCTCAAGAAAGTTAGAGACCACTCAGACATAAACACAGATATTCCCTTCACCGCCCCAATTCATCTACTGACAATGACTGAAATTAATCTGTCATAATTGTTTCACATCATTAATCAGGTAAGTCTTCCGCCCCAAAAGAGTGCAAATCCCTGATAAATGCTACAGCCATTGCTCTTGCTTCCTTCTATTCTGCACCTGAAAACTCATATACAGCACTTGAGCAATCCTTATCTCTTACTGTCCTTCAGCCAAAATGTAAGAAGCTCTGACAGTTACCCTTACTTCAAAACAAGATGTCTGTAATTCCAAGGGAAAGAAATGTAAAAAGTGTTGTGATTATTAATGCCAGCTCTTTTATAACCAGCTGCAGCTCGGAGTCTATAACACTAATTTCATCAGCTCTGTGACCAAGAGATCACATCTTCAGTTACACACACTTAGTGACATATTTATAAATTAGCACAAATACATCCAATTTACAGTGAAAAGTCAGACAAAGACAATTCGTAACATCTTGCTCAAAGGAAACTGAACACTCCCAGTGTTACCACAGCTTCTAAATGGCAATACCAATTTCTATAATTTCAGAGTCGTGTTTTTAAATGAGAGGTTGTTTATGTCATATTGCTATCCATCTGAGACCCGTCTGCATCTATGAGAAGTGTACATGAGATTCACAGCTGATCCAATCTTACTAACCACAGATCTGCCCTTGGACTTAGAGGTCTTAATTAAAACCTTGTCTCTCAACTCCTGTACAGACAATTGGCTGATCATAATAGGACGGTCTTCAGAAGGGTCAATCATGCATCACGGTAAACCTCAATTAATCTTTGAGCTTTCTGTAATAACCGGTGGGGATCAAGATAAATGCCGTGACAGCAACAAGCAGTAAGGACAGATATCTTTGACTTCTGTCATTACTGAGTATGGTAGTATTGTACTTGGTTGGCTTGATTAGGCCTGTGTCTCCAGAGTGTTGACACTGCTTAAAACCTCTCGCAGTTCTGTCTCTGCTAAGCATCAGATAAGCAGGAGTCTTCTCTGCCTAACCCACATCATATCTCCCAGTCTTGAGCTGGCATCTTTAATATGATCAAGAAAAGTATGTCAGTCACAATTCTGTCACCATCCAGGCGTAATTCATGGATTAAAAAATCATCTGCTGAATCAGACACCAGTTTTGACTAATTTAGTAAAAGAATCTCAACCTGAGGGAGCACTACTTGTCATTCAGATGTGGTGGGATATCAACTAGTACATACATGAAGAGGAAAAAATGACTAATTTTGGAGTAGTGATTATTCTGGACTGTGTCTACAGTGCAGAGCCCCTGACTCTTCTCGCTTTTAGAAGTACATAGATATGGTAAACTTACATTGCAAGGAAATTGAACTAGCAACATGAACCACCTTTACAAGTGAGAGCAGAACCCTCACAAACTCAACTTCAAAAGGCTGCAACTGATACAAGGTTATGTCATTTCCTAGTGAAGTGACTAAATCGTTCTTTAGGCAGTTTTTTGGCATTCGATGGTGGCATTATGTTTAGCTGTCTCATTTTTCTGGATTTTGCTGCAGGTAAAAGAACCATGTTTTCGAAAGACAGTCATAAACATTTCTGAATATAAAGTTTTGGCAGAATTACACATGAGCTTTTTGTTTGTGTTTTTGAGAGAGAAGGGTGGTGCTAATGAAGATGGCTATAGCTAGTTACAGGCACATAACCTTGGAAAAATTAGTCTGTCTTGAAACCTCGACTACTCGTCAGTGTTTTGGTGCAATAACACAACATTCTATGTAACTTATATTGTATTTGATGCTTTAGGAAAAAAAATGGAAAAGTCCAGTAAACAGCATCACCTTGTGCCCATTTACTTTAAATTTGCAATTCATTCTTCATGAGTTATTTATTCACAAAAGAAGGGCAATCTATGTGCTTCCTGGAAGAGAGGGGTTTTCTTGCTGGTGTTTTGGTTTAGTTTACTGGCTTTGATCTACTGTTTTTTTTTTCTTATTCGATTTTAATTGTATTTGCTTGCTAGTTTATTTATTTTGCTTCATACTGTTTTAGCATAACAATATTTTGATCACAATAGTTTTACTTAGTCCTGAAGGTGAAATTCTAGGGATTCAGCCAGTGAGACTCTTTATTTTGTGCATATTCTCATGCAATACCTACACTATGTTTTAGTTCAGACTGTTTCCAGGTTAAACAATAAGCATTCCAAGGTACCTCAACAGTGCTGAGCCACTCGTAATTATAATCAGCCAGGGTTACAAGAAGTTCTTTGTTCTGCAAATGTTTTAAATTCTGTACTTTAGGAAATTTATAGTGTTAAATGAAACTTAATCTTACCTTCTCTATTTGGCAACAAATGCTGCTTGCAGGTGATTCCAAATGAGCTTTTGGGTTATAGTTAGCCAAGACAAACGTAATTTTGGTGGTATTCCTATTCTAATTGTAAATTAGGTTGCATCTAAATGAGTTGCTGGAGGCAAAAAGACTTAAAATGTGAATTAAACTAGATTAATGCTGCAGTCCACTTGATAAATAACCAGTCCTATATTATTTATAATAAATCACTTCCCCAATAATCAGTTGCTCAAGTTTCCTTAAGACTATACAGTGCTTTTATTTCATTTAATAGAACATTGGGGAATTTTGATTCGTGATGAGGCAGGCCACTATTCTTGGTGTCGTGATCTAAAGACATCTTTGACAGAACACTAAATTATGCACAGAAACAAATTATTGTGCTTAAAATTAGTATCTCTTATAATAGTTCACTATTGGTATTTATTTTGCTTTTATTTAACAGAACCACTCAATTTTATGTTTATTTGCACCTACTGTACAGCTCTCATAGTTACATTATTAATTTATATTAATAAAAATTGCCAAAGAGCAAGTGTAAGCTTCCAGTGCTACTGTGTATTTATAACCTGATGCAGTTGCAACTAGGTTTTCATCTGAACGTGCAACATGCTTTTATTTCAGCATTATTCCTTTTTGGACTTGTGTCTATTTCACTGTTAGAGGGTTTTGTTTTCCGAAAGTCATTGCACTGAAAATTGTATTTTGATCAAATCCAAGAATGTGTTGATTATAGCCTTGCAACACTGAACTGCAACACTGGAAAACTAGGTAATTAATTTGTTCTGTTTACGAGATTAAGCAGAAGAGTGAGGTCAATGTGAATGAAGCTGAATGTAAAGGAGCAGATACCTGTTTCAATATGAAAAGGTGAGGCTGTTGAACTGAGCTGAACTCAGTCTGTTCAGAATAGTGCTACCACCTGGTTTGCAAATTAAAAATTCAACTAGACTTTTCAAGTAGTTCCCAGATGGCTCTAACTTTGCAGGGCAACACCTGACTGCAAACGGAAGCTTAGTTTTTATGTTCTTTGCATATGAAGGCTAAGGCTATGCAATCAATACATTCTTTGACTGACCATGTGCAAGCTTGACAAAAATAGTGTAGCCTGATCAAAATCCCCTGTATATGACAGGATTCTGGCAACATTTCACAACATCTATTATTTGGGAAGATTAAATACTTAAGAACTGGCAAAAGTATAAAAATAATACAGTAGCTTCATATGTGAGGGTCTCAGCAGAATTCTGCTAAGAACAACACCCAAATCCAAACGTAACTTTCCTCCTACAGTTAGCACTGACAAGGGCAGTAACAACAAAGCCAAATTTAAAAACCATTTGCAAGTCTCTGGACTGTTAACTTTGAGATTACTAACTCAGACAGAAAGCCGTCACATATGGCCTACAGTTCAGGAACGTTGAAGCTGAGGAAAACAACTGTCTTGACTGAGTTAGTCAAAACAGTGACTGTTCTACATCAAGAAAAGTGTAGCTACAGCAGTGTTCAAATTTAATGATGTAACAGATACTAATTTTAATAAACATTACATCTCTGCATCAACAGTGAATTACTGCAAGAGAAGCAGCACTTTTTTAAAGAGCCAAGAGTCACATAAACCAAATGAAACTGGGACGGACCCCCAAGACAGGAAAAGCAGTTACAATGAGAAGTCTCCTATACCATGCTAGAAACTTCTTAAGCCGAATCAGCTAACTCTATGCAGAACTATTATGGGTTAGATGTAAACCTTCACCTTAAATCAGGAGAGATTTATTTTACTCAGCCAAATTAATTCCTGCTACAATTCTTTTCCACTGGAGTTATGACTATACGCTACACCAGAGATGAAACTGTCCCACTGGATTACTGCAGCATCAATGTTTACAAAGAATCATTGCAATCATTAAATAAAGTTATCTTTGCAACCTTTTAGCGAGATTGTTTTCAAGCTGCTACTATTCAGAAATACAATCTGGAAGACAGTTAATATGCAAGGGGGCTGTGCCGATACCCACAGAACAGGTTTCAGTGAACAAAGGCAAGATGCAGGGAGATGTTAATTCAGCTTAGCTCTGTCTTGCCTTAATAGACCCTTTACTGAGATGACCCAAGGGAAGGGTTGTGGAAAATGACCCAGCCCTGAGTCATCCCAAAATTGAACAGCAAGACAAAGGACCGAAATCTGAACAGAACCAAACCCCAGATAGCAAACATTTTGCCCTGAATCTCGCATTCAATCACTATCTACTCTTGAGATGTGTTTAATCTGGCTGAGTAAATCATATGTGAGTGAAATAGGCTAATTTGGCTAAGTATCAAGGTATGTTAATTTGTCTGAGTCACCGGTGTGCTAGTTACCACACACTTAGTAGTGGGCGCCCAGGAGAGATAAGAGGAAATCGCTTCATACCACCAAAGATAAATACTCTAGATAGTCCATGTCCCCTCAGGCATGTCCCTGCCCTCCCACATCCCATCCTTACAGTATAAAAAAAGGTAAGACTTTGGGCAGAACTTCGTGGAGAGTTTTTCCAACCGTACAGCAGGACTGTAGATTTTCCCCCCCGCCCTTATTCAAGATGTTGGATAAGGACACCTTGCCCAGGATTGAGAACTCTTACCTGAGATATGGTAAGTGACTAAGACACGTGTGGCATACTTTAAGATTGCTATTGTTATTAACTTGCACATTTCTTAAATCTGTGCTAGTACATTTCTCTGACTCAATCACTTGAGTTCTGTAATAGTGTATCTTGTGTATTGTTGTGTTATTGTTTCTCTAATTGCAACAGTGAATTCTTCCATTGTATCCATAAAACCTGCATTGTGACATGTTAGGCCTGTAAGTGTAGTTCTAATAAACTCATAGTTTGAACCTTGCAGTGAAGTCTGTATATTGGACCTGTGAGTGAAGTTCAGATAGATCTTTCCCTAGAACCTTATGGTGAAGTCTTTCTGCCACAAGGTCACAAACCTTGTGCCAATTTTAAAAAGCAGAATAGAAAAAAAATAGAGACTAAAGTAGTCAAGCTGAAATGTATGTGCTTCACTTTCAAACATTAATATGTGGTAACAGTTCAGAACTTAAATGAAGTAAACTATATTGGAGCAATATTAGTATGTGGTTTTCCAATCAAGAATCATATGTATGGCAGGAATCAGGCTTATCTGAAAGAACATTATCAGAGATGAGTGTTTAGCAAATCTTTAGCAAACTACACTATTGTCTGTAAGCAACAAATCAGTCTGAATTGGACCAGATGGAATATTTTTAATACATTAACTAGAGTGTTATATTTTCTCACAAAAATGTTTGTATCAAAATTTCTGCCTGCTTTTTGTGTGGTTAAGGAAATCTTCTGAATAAGTTTACCGACAATTGCAATAGTGTTCAAAATAACATTATTCATTAGTAGTATGTTTCAACCAAACTTAAGCAGTAAGTAATCATTGCAATGTTTTATTAATACTTTATATGGCAGCTAGATATGAAAATAGGGAGGTTTTTTGTTTATAGAATGATTGAATCATTAAGGTTGGAAAAGACCCTTAAGATCATCAAGTCCAACCGTCAACCCAACACTGCCATGACCACTAAACCATGTCCCAAACTGCCATGTTTACATGTTTTTTGAACACCTCCAGAGATGGTGACTCCACCACTAAATCAAGCAGCCGGTTCCCATGCTTCACCACTCTTTCAGTAAAGAAATTTTTCCTAAAATCCAATCTAAACCTCCCCTGGTGCAACTTGAGCCTGTTTCCTCTCATCCTTATAATCACTATTCCTTTCAAATCATTTGATAATTACAGGATAAACCAAGTTGTGGTCAGCTTCAGGAAATTATTTTCCCATTTTAGTGTAGTGATGCATAATGAAGTACAACTAGCATGCTATTTTTTTTTATATACTACTCAATACATGAAGCACAGCAGCCTGTAATAAGTGAAAAAAAGTTACCTTACATGCTATGATGTTAAAATCTTGGTCCATATAATGCACATAGAATAGCTATAGAGTAAGAATTACCATTTTATATTAGGAAAAAAGTGACATTTCTTTTTTTTTCTTCTATCATGTTCACACTCTTAGTTCACACCATTGAGAAAGATTCTACAACAGATTTTCTTGGTAGATTTTGTGTCTATTTCTTTTTCCATCTCCCTCCATAAACGTTTTAAGTTTTCCATATTTTTATTTTGTTCTTGACTTTTTATGTTTCTTGTTTCCTTTCTTCTCTTCCAAAATCCTTCCAAAACCACCACCATCTGTGTCAAGTAGTATTCACAACAGGGTGTTCCCTAACTGCAATGTAACTCACACGAGATCTATCTTTGACTCTCAGCCTCTATCCATTTGCTTTCTTTGTAGCACAGCTTTCTCTGAAGATTTTCTCTTCAGAGCTAATATATTCAAAAATATTTTCCTTTAGTTCTGAGACAATTCTAAAAGATGCATTTTTTTTTTCTTCTTTATAGAAGTGTCCAGAAAAAGTCAAGGGGCAAAAATCATCCCTTTCCCATCAAGAAGTTACCAGATGCAGAGTTTTAGGTGCTGTGTGAGCAGGGCACTGCCTGACATTGTTCTTCATTCAAATTAGTGAAAAAAATTCAGATCAGGATATGTTGGGTTTTTTTTAGACTTCTCCAAAAGCTTTCCTATAAACAGAGAATTATTAGTACATACATTATTTCTCAGTAATAGAAGTGTGAGTAACCCATTATGTTGTAAAACTATAAAGGAAAATTTGCAAAATCACACTGAACCATGTTAGAAGAAAAAGCCCTGATATGAAAAAAAACCCAACTTATACGAGAATAGCATTCTCCTCTAGCACCTCATTATGTCATGTCTTTACCAGTGGAAAACGTGTTAGCACTCTAACCGACCATCAGCTACTGGGAATCACCTTGGGTCTTCAGGTGCCTTCTAATTCTGGGCAGGCAACTTTCATCTGACCAGAGTGCTGCTGCAAAATACAAGGAGATAAATACTTTCAGAGGTCGGTAGATGCATCCCCCTTCAATTTCTAGCTTCCAGGAAACCAAGAGGACCCGCTAAGTCTCCTTATGAAGAAAAGAACAACTGCGTTCTCTGCAACAGCAAAGTCTGTAAAATTTTTGATCCACACACCTCACCAATATTTCCTGGGGAGATAATTCGCAAGGCTGTTCATCTGCTAACTGGTGCTCCAGTGAAGCAAGTTATCAGCAGAGATATCAAATGCTCTGTGATGGGTGCTCAGGTCACAAATATGAAGATAGTTTGGTTAGCTCTGTGAATCATTCAGCCGTCCCTCTCCATTTTCAGTGCAACACTTGTCAAAAGATTAGCATATGAAACTGACAGATCAGAAGGTATTTAGTGTTAGAAAATCTGCTTTGAGTTTCTCTATATACATGAAAAAAAAGATGAGGGACAACTCATTCTGGTAATCACATACCTGCACAGAGACAGGAATCTGGACCCTATGGGGGAGGTCTGAAAATGTTATAACTGAAACTGCATGCCAGATTCAGCTGGAAAATCGTAAAAATCTGCCAAAATTATTCCCACAGAAGAAAGCTGTGGACCTGTCCTCAAGGTGGCTTCAGACTCTGTTATGCTTTCCTTCCTACTAGCCTACCACTTCATAGTGAAAATATTTTTTAAAAGGGTTGTGCAAACAGGCCATAGCTCTTGTTGAGCCTTCCAGTCCTTTGTTCCCAGAACATAAGAATTTATTTCTATAAGAAAAGGGCATAATTTCCTCAACAATAGATTTTGGTGTGAGGGGAAACTGCCACACACAATACTGGGCGGGTGGAAAAAGGAATTGCAATTGCAAAACCCAGGTAACATTTTGTTGAAAGAGGTTGAAAAACAGCATTACAATTTTGTGCTCTGTATTTAGTCTTCAGCCTAAGTGACCAGATTTTTAAGCATGTTGGTTGTCTAGAACTTCCATTACACTTTGTACACCAGGAAAATTACGAATCAAAGATCATTGAATGGCCTAGGCTGGAAGGGACCTCAGAGTTGATTTAATCCAACCTCCCTGTCATGGGCAGGGACGCCTCTCAACTAGATCAGGCAACACATGGGGACCCAATGGGGATCGAACCTGCAACTTTGGTGTTATCAGCACCACACTCTAACCAAGTGAGCTAACCGGCTAGGTGCTACATTTATATCTACTGTTTACTTATTACCATTATTTATGAAAAGAAAAGAGAAAAAAGAAAAGAAAAAAGATACTAGCTAATAGTTTGAAAGGGAACACTTTTTATTTACATAAGTTTTGTACTTTGCTTGCTGATTGCTGACATTCTTCAGTCCTGGCAGATTAGTTTATAGGAACATTGTCCAAATTGTACTCCCTCTCTTAAGCTTTATAAAAGTAAGAAAACTGGAAAACTTAACTTTTCAAAAAGTTGAATTTAGAACAAGTTTCTGTAAATGTAGTGATGGAATGCTTGGAAATCTTTCAGTGTAAGGTAGGCCATTTCACTGGCTCTTTTTTTCTCTATTTGTAATAGTTATAGTATATTGTAGATGGAACCAACAAAAACTTCTCCCCCCACCCCGAGTTTTATGGAATTAACCCAGGCCATAGACTATGGTTTGCTGTATTCTTTTTATGGAAAGGCTTGGCAGCTCTACAAAGGCCCAAATAAGAGAGAAAGAACCACTCCCCCATTCTATTAATAAAGGCACTTAGACAGGATATGCAAGACCTTAGGGAAAGAAGAGGTGAGAATCATGATTTATGCTACTTAATGACAGGCCAACAAACCAATTTACCAGTCAAGCATAGGTATCTCTCTGGTTTTACGTTAAATGAATTCCAGTTACTCTAATACTGACTTATTTGAAGTAGGGTGGTGAAACTGTCTCTTACATGTCAGCTAAGTGGTCTGGATGTAGAGTTTAACAGAAGATCGTATTTTGTTACATTGTTAAATGGGAAGACACATGATGTATTTTAATCAGATAAAACACTTCATTCTCAACTTCTCCATTCACTGTTCCTAACATCTTAAACCCAAAGAAAGGAGTTGAAAACTGTGACCACTGTAAGAGACTAATCACAGCTGGATGTAAGCCCAAATATTTTATCACAGGTTAAGCCCAAATTTGAGGAGTCTATATGGTCACAAACACAAATGGTATAGCGGAGAGGAATGAATCAACAGTAGATGTAGTCCAACCTGAAAAGCAATTGACTCTTTTCTGCTACACTATTACTTTATTCAAGAAAAACTGTGATTCACATTGACTCTGACTTAATATGGGGCATGTATGAATGCCATACAGAAACAAATCCCAAAGTTCTTGATCTAAAAACACAATGGAAAAATCTCTTATGTTTACTTTCACGGATATACATAAGGATTCTTTTTCTGTCAAGTTAGTATACATTCATCTCAATGTTAGTATACATACTAAAGTTGTCTACAGGATACTTTAATGGGTCATTTCACCTTGCTTTGACATAAAAAGGGTTTGTATAAATAATGGAAACTGGAGATGGTCCTATGTATCAAAATCAGATTAGTAAAAAAAAAGAAGCCAATCCTATTGCACTGAAACCCAATAAAATTCCCTGAAGTTCTTTCTTTACAAAGTCAGAGAATGATGCTTTTGCTATAAGAATAGTTGTATATTAGCATTGATCTCTTAAGCAAAAGTTGTTGATGTTTTTTCACGTCCTATCCAGTATCCAACAGTCTTATAACACACATGGCTAGTTTATAACATAATCTGAGATAAAGATACTAATCCTTCAGTGAAGCTTTCTCTAAAGTAAATGTACATAAATATGGAGAAAATAAATGTCTGTGAAGTCACACAGCCAGTCTATTCACTTTAGTGACACTTATTTTATACAATCACAAGAGAGGGATGCAATGATTCTTCCATAGAATGTTGGGTGAATCTCATGTAGTTCCAGAAACAGTTGAAAACCGTAACTAAAATTTGTTTTTATTAAGTGAAAGTGACTATTCAGAGTGTTTTCCTCTTCCACTCCTTTCTAGAAACCTTCCCTCAGTTCAGATTTGCTGGTTAAACTGCACATTGCTACAGATGACAGTAATTCATGAGAGAAATGAAACAGTGCAATCGGATGTGGACAGCCAAGACAATTGCTGATGGCAGGTTAGGTTGGCTTCATCTGCCAATTTTTCCATCTCACTAGAACTTCCTTCTAATACTACAGAGGAAAGGAAGGCAAAACATCATTTTCAGTAAATTTACTGATGGCTGAGATCCCTTTCTGAATCCAAGCTGGACAAATCATAGAAGTTCAGTGTTGAACCAGATCGAAAGCTGAATATATAGGGGCAGGAGGATTTTAAATTTAGTAGCTGCTGTGTGCCAAGTATGTAGTCATTTTTCTTCAGGGAATTGGTTCAGTCTAGCATGTTGGCAATGGGTAAGGGGAAACCTATTCTGCTTCCAGCTGGCCAGTCTACAACTCTATAGCTCACAGGTTTAAAGTATTATGCTGCCTTATGTGGGACAACTGCCTGATGACCAAGTGTGAAGTTGGGAAATACGAATTACCTACTCTGACAGAGCTGTAGTACTTGTAGAGAGATTCTGATCTTGTTACCAGTGTCATGAAAAACCAGTTAAGCATGTTTATTCTAGTAAAATTACAGGAAGATGGATAAGAAGCATATCCAAAATAAACTGTATTTTGAAAGGGGAATTCCGTTTAATTACTTAATTTTTTTTTCCCAAAGGGTAAAAAGCAGTGTTTGTTAATCATGCAAATTACCTCCTAACTATACAATTAATTAGTCCAAATGAAATTTGAATGTATAAAAAAAAAAATCATTTGGGTAATTTAGACTACATTTATTCAGCCTCAAAAACAGAACTATTTGCTGTGAGGGCCTGTACACCTGTCTGGAAAGCTGAACCTAAACTACATAATTGGCAATAGGAGAGCCATTTCTCCATTCTCAGATATAAGAACTTCTTAACTGTAAATCTACGGTGCTTACAAATTCAGTAGGATCAAAGCATCTGAATGTTTCAGAAAATGCTTATTAAAAAAAAAAAAAAAAGATAAAAGCTAGGAATCTGAGTTTAAACACAGTACCCTAAGCATAAGACAAGATCATTTTGGTTATTTTACTAGTAAAGTATTATTTTATAGAAATTATAAAAAAAAAAAATAATTAAAATAGTAGCCCTACCCACCCTCCCAAATCCAGCATATGCACATTTTACATTTATATGTATATATTGTTTTATGAAACAAATCTGTAATTAAAACTATATAAATAGACCTGAATAAAATAATGTAATTTTATTAATACGCATTGAAGTCAGTAAGCCTGTGTGAGGTTGCAAACTAATAAACAGTGAAAAGCTGTTTAATGAACTAAGAGGTAACGACCACTGGATTGCACACGCTTACCATTAATATTGCACGTACTTGCAATTAATATTTTTAATGTGTCTCTGAGGTCAGGTGGAGAATTCACGTTCTCCCTGAACAGCATTAGAGAGGGACAGAATTAGGATAGCCATGGTATTTTGTTGATCTCACTGCTGACAGTAGCTCGTTGTTGATTGACAGAGCACAGCATTTGTCGTTGTTGATCACAATGCCATTGTCTCATCTGAAGACATTGTAAGATTCAATAAGTGTACACTATATACTTAAGTGCTTCATAATCAAGAAAACACAAAAAGTAGTAACAGTCTTTTTCTACCTCTTGGTCGCACTGAGTTATATGAGATTCATTCCTGTTTTCACATAAAATGCATACATGAAACAGCTGGAAGAACTGAGATGCTTAGAGGCCCAAATTTTAGCAAGGGCCAAAAGACACTTTGCTAGCAACACATCTACCTAGGCACAGTTACTAGGACGTATGTAATGTTTAACAGAATAAGCATAATGAGTTGGGTTTTTTTGAGAAAAACAGTTGTAATAGCTAATCATAATTTCCTGAGAGTGAGAGCATTTTGTCAGCCAAAATTCTGTTCTCAAGACTAAAAATTCCTTTTCTGCACATTGCATTTTATCAAATTTCCCAAATTTTTGACTTAAAAATTAAAAAGCACCTAGTGTCTCTCTTTCTTAGTTAAGAGAACAGAGATTTAATAAAGAAGCATAGAATTTTGTATCTTCAAAAACTACAGTTGAACTTCAGAAGAATTATAGTAATGTATTTTACACTCCATCTTTAGTAAGAAAACGTTGTTGGTAAGAGATTTTTGTGTAGTTTTACTGTAGAACACTGAGTAAGGAATGCTGGGCTGCCCTATCTATTCTGAAAGTTTTGCATCAGACATTTCAAGCTTCTGGATTTCTTTTTTCCATGGAGTCTCAGAAAAAAAATAAATTGCAGAGATAGTGCACAAAGTGAATTCCCTGGTATTCTTTGGCAGTTAATTTGTTTCATGCCTCCAAAGAAAGACCCGAATAGAAGAGTAACCATTCATGTGCAAAGCTGAAAATCTGGGGCAGAACAAGAGCAAAGGTTACCCCTACATCCTCCCCCAAGCCTATTCAGAGAGAATCCAAATTCTGTTTCTCACCTCTGAAAGTCAGACATTGTATCTGGGAACAGAGAAGAACAATGACCCAGGGACAGCTACTCCAAAATGAGAAATAAAAATGCTCTGTGTCTGGGCTTTAAATAGAAATGACAGGCTATACCCACAGGTGATGCATAAAATTAACGATACTTTAGAACCGGTATGAGCCTAGGCTAGAGGAACAAGCAGTCTTGCAGTGGTGGAAGTAGATGTAAAATAACTTAACTTTTATAAATACTAAAATGTACCTTGACCTGATTTAAAATTTGTATCAGCTGAACTGAAGGTGTGATGCTGCAAAAATTTAAGCTATTTCAACTACACATACTCTTGATTTATGAAGTAATTAGTGATTAATTACACCTAGGTCCCTTGTAGTCACATTTGATACCAGTTGTATCTGGTAAAATGCAAAACTAAACTTGGAGCTGCACTACTCAGGATGAGCATTAACTGGCTTAGGAATCAGGCAAACTTTTAAGTCCTTCTTTTAGAGATAGCAGAAAAAAACTCACTGTAGATACTTGTAGTGGAATATCTTCTTCTGCATTTGTATTCCTTATGTGTGTACCTCACTGCCTTTATAAATACACTCTTAAATTAAGTGTATTAACCAAACCTTACACAGACTGGCAGTACTGGAAGAGTTGTATTATGTTTGTAATTAAATTTATGCATAAAACAGTTCATGCAGTAATTTATATATGAGCTTACATTCTTTATTGCCCAGATAAACTAATCTGTGGATAAAATTTTGTAGATTTATAGATCCTAGAATCATAGAATGTTAGGGATTGGAAGGGACCTCGAAAGATCATCAAGTCCAATCCCCCTACCAGAGCAGGAATGCCTAGATTATGCTACACAGGAACGTGTCCAGGCAGGTCTTGAATGTCTCCAGAGAAGGAGACTCCACAACCTCCCTG
>JAJGST010000017.1:179232-284966 GCA_020746105.1 Trogon surrucura
CAGGGAGGTTGTGGAGTCTCCTTCTCTGGAGACATTCAAGACCTGCCTGGACACGTTCCTGTGTAGCATAATCTAGGCATTCCTGCTCTGGTAGGGGGATTGGACTTGATGATCTTTCGAGGTCCCTTCCAATCCCTAACATTCTATGATTCTAGGATCTATAAATCTACAAAATTTTATCCACAGATTAGTTTATCTGGGCAATAAAGAATGTAAGCTCATATATAAATTACTGCATGAACTGTTTTATGCATAAATTTAATTACAAACATAATACAACTCTTCCAGTACTGCCAGTCTGTGTAAGGTTTGGTTAATACACTTAATTTAAGAGTGTATTTATAAAGGCAGTGAGGTACACACATAAGGAATACAAATGCAGAAGAAGATATTCCACTACAAGTATCTACAGTGAGTTTTTTTCTGCTATCTCTAAAAGAAGGACTTAAAAGTTTGCCTGATTCCTAAGCCAGTTAATGCTCATCCTGAGTAGTGCAGCTCCAAGTTTAGTTTTGCATTTTACCAGATACAACTGGTATCAAATGTGACTACAAGGGACCTAGGTGTAATTAATCACTAATTACTTCATAAATCAAGAGTATGTGTAGTTGAAATAGCTTAAATTTTTGCAGCATCACACCTTCAGTTCAGCTGATACAAATTTTAAATCAGGTCAAGGTACATTTTAGTATTTATAAAAGTTAGTTATTTTACATCTACTTCCACCACTGCAAGACTGCTTGTTCCTCTAGCCTAGGCTCATACCGGTTCTAAAGTATCGTTAATTTTATGCATCACCTGTGGGTATAGCCTGTCATTTCTATTTAAAGCCCAGACACAGAGCATTTTTATTTCTCATTTTGGAGTAGCTGTCCCTGGGTCATTGTTCTTCTCTGTTCCCAGATACAATGTCTGACTTTCAGAGGTGAGAAACAGAATTTGGATTCTCTCTGAATAGGCTTGGGGGGAGGATGTAGGGGTAACCTTTGCTCTTGTTCTGCCCCAGATTTTCAGCTTTGCACATGAATGGTTACTCTTCTATTCGGGTCTTTCTTTGGAGGCATGAAACAAATTAACTGCCAAAGAATACCAGGGAATTCACTTTGTGCACTATCTCTGCAATTTATTTTTTTTTCTGAGACTCCATGGAAAAAAGAAATCCAGAAGCTTGAAATGTCTGATGCAAAACTTTCAGAATAGATAGGGCAGCCCAGCATTCCTTACTCAGTGTTCTACAGTAAAACTACACAAAAATCTCTTACCAACAACGTTTTCTTACTAAAGATGGAGTGTAAAATACATTACTATAATTCTTCTGAAGTTCAACTGTAGTTTTTGAAGATACAAAATTCTATGCTTCTTTATTAAATCTCTGTTCTCTTAACTAAGAAAGAGAGACACTAGGTGCTTTTTAATTTTTAAGTCAAAAATTTGGGAAATTTGATAAAATGCAATGTGCAGAAAAGGAATTTTTAGTCTTGAGAACAGAATTTTGGCTGACAAAATGCTCTCACTCTCAGGAAATTATGATTAGCTATTACAACTGTTTTTCTCAAAAAAACCCAACTCATTATGCTTATTCTGTTAAACATTACATACGTCCTAGTAACTGTGCCTAGGTAGATGTGTTGCTAGCAAAGTGTCTTTTGGCCCTTGCTAAAATTTGGGCCTCTAAGCATCTCAGTTCTTCCAGCTGTTTCATGTATGCATTTTATGTGAAAACAGGAATGAATCTCATATAACTCAGTGCGACCAAGAGGTAGAAAAAGACTGTTACTACTTTTTGTGTTTTCTTGATTATGAAGCACTTAAGTATATAGTGTACACTTATTGAATCTTACAATGTCTTCAGATGAGACAATGGCATTGTGATCAACAACGACAAATGCTGTGCTCTGTCAATCAACAACGAGCTACTGTCAGCAGTGAGATCAACAAAATACCATGGCTATCCTAATTCTGTCCCTCTCTCTAATGCTGTTCAGGGAGAACGTGAATTCTCCACCTGACCTCAGAGACACATTAAAAATATTAATTGCAAGTACGTGCAATATTAATGGTAAGCGTGTGCAATCCAGTGGTCGTTACCTCTTAGTTCATTAAACAGCTTTTCACTGTTTATTAGTTTGCAACCTCACACAGGCTTACTGACTTCAATGCGTATTAATAAAATTACATTATTTTATTCAGGTCTATTTATATAGTTTTAATTACAGATTTGTTTCATAAAACAATATATACATATAAATGTAAAATGTGCATATGCTGGATTTGGGAGGGTGGGTAGGGCTACTATTTTAATTATTTTTTTTTTTATAATTTCTATAAAATAATACTTTACTAGTAAAATAACCAAAATGATCTTGTCTTATGCTTAGGGTACTGTGTTTAAACTCAGATTCCTAGCTTTTATCTTTTTTTTTTTTTTTTAATAAGCATTTTCTGAAACATTCAGATGCTTTGATCCTACTGAATTTGTAAGCACCGTAGATTTACAGTTAAGAAGTTCTTATATCTGAGAATGGAGAAATGGCTCTCCTATTGCCAATTATGTAGTTTAGGTTCAGCTTTCCAGACAGGTGTACAGGCCCTCACAGCAAATAGTTCTGTTTTTGAGGCTGAATAAATGTAGTCTAAATTACCCAAATGATTTTTTTTTTTATACATTCAAATTTCATTTGGACTAATTAATTGTATAGTTAGGAGGTAATTTGCATGATTAACAAACACTGCTTTTTACCCTTTGGGAAAAAAAAATTAAGTAATTAAACGGAATTCCCCTTTCAAAATACAGTTTATTTTGGATATGCTTCTTATCCATCTTCCTGTAATTTTACTAGAATAAACATGCTTAACTGGTTTTTCATGACACTGGTAACAAGATCAGAATCTCTCTACAAGTACTACAGCTCTGTCAGAGTAGGTAATTCGTATTTCCCAACTTCACACTTGGTCATCAGGCAGTTGTCCCACATAAGGCAGCATAATACTTTAAACCTGTGAGCTATAGAGTTGTAGACTGGCCAGCTGGAAGCAGAATAGGTTTCCCCTTACCCATTGCCAACATGCTAGACTGAACCAATTCCCTGAAGAAAAATGACTACATACTTGGCACACAGCAGCTACTAAATTTAAAATCCTCCTGCCCCTATATATTCAGCTTTCGATCTGGTTCAACACTGAACTTCTATGATTTGTCCAGCTTGGATTCAGAAAGGGATCTCAGCCATCAGTAAATTTACTGAAAATGATGTTTTGCCTTCCTTTCCTCTGTAGTATTAGAAGGAAGTTCTAGTGAGATGGAAAAATTGGCAGATGAAGCCAACCTAACCTGCCATCAGCAATTGTCTTGGCTGTCCACATCCGATTGCACTGTTTCATTTCTCTCATGAATTACTGTCATCTGTAGCAATGTGCAGTTTAACCAGCAAATCTGAACTGAGGGAAGGTTTCTAGAAAGGAGTGGAAGAGGAAAACACTCTGAATAGTCACTTTCACTTAATAAAAACAAATTTTAGTTACGGTTTTCAACTGTTTCTGGAACTACATGAGATTCACCCAACATTCTATGGAAGAATCATTGCATCCCTCTCTTGTGATTGTATAAAATAAGTGTCACTAAAGTGAATAGACTGGCTGTGTGACTTCACAGACATTTATTTTCTCCATATTTATGTACATTTACTTTAGAGAAAGCTTCACTGAAGGATTAGTATCTTTATCTCAGATTATGTTATAAACTAGCCATGTGTGTTATAAGACTGTTGGATACTGGATAGGACGTGAAAAAACATCAACAACTTTTGCTTAAGAGATCAATGCTAATATACAACTATTCTTATAGCAAAAGCATCATTCTCTGACTTTGTAAAGAAAGAACTTCAGGGAATTTTATTGGGTTTCAGTGCAATAGGATTGGCTTCTTTATTTTTACTAATCTGATTTTGATACATAGGACCATCTCCAGTTTCCATTATTTATACAAACCCTTTTTATGTCAAAGCAAGGTGAAATGACCCATTAAAGTATCCTGTAGACAACTTTAGTATGTATACTAACATTGAGATGAATGTATACTAACTTGACAGAAAAAGAATCCTTATGTATATCCGTGAAAGTAAACATAAGAGATTTTTCCATTGTGTTTTTAGATCAAGAACTTTGGGATTTGTTTCTGTATGGCATTCATACATGCCCCATATTAAGTCAGAGTCAATGTGAATCACAGTTTTTCTTGAATAAAGTAATAGTGTAGCAGAAAAGAGTCAATTGCTTTTCAGGTTGGACTACATCTACTGTTGATTCATTCCTCTCCGCTATACCATTTGTGTTTGTGACCATATAGACTCCTCAAATTTGGGCTTATCCACCTGTGATAAAATATTTGGGCTTACATCCAGCTGTGATTAGTCTCTTACAGTGGTCACAGTTTTCAACTCCTTTCTTTGGGTTTAAGATGTTAGGAACAGTGAATGGAGAAGTTGAGAATGAAGTGTTTTATCTGATTAAAATACATCATGTGTCTTCCCATTTAACAATGTAACAAAATACGATCTTCTGTTAAACTCTACATCCAGACCACTTAGCTGACATGTAAGAGACAGTTTCACCACCCTACTTCAAATAAGTCAGTATTAGAGTAACTGGAATTCATTTAACGTAAAACCAGAGAGATACCTATGCTTGACTGGTAAATTGGTTTGTTGGCCTGTCATTAAGTAGCATAAATCATGATTCTCACCTCTTCTTTCCCTAAGGTCTTGCATATCCTGTCTAAGTGCCTTTATTAATAGAATGGGGGAGTGGTTCTTTCTCTCTTATTTGGGCCTTTGTAGAGCTGCCAAGCCTTTCCATAAAAAGAATACAGCAAACCATAGTCTATGGCCTGGGTTAATTCCATAAAACTCGGGGTGGGGGGAGAAGTTTTTGTTGGTTCCATCTACAATATACTATAACTATTACAAATAGAGAAAAAAAGAGCCAGTGAAATGGCCTACCTTACACTGAAAGATTTCCAAGCATTCCATCACTACATTTACAGAAACTTGTTCTAAATTCAACTTTTTGAAAAGTTAAGTTTTCCAGTTTTCTTACTTTTTATAAAGCTTAAGAGAGGGAGTACAATTTGGACAATGTTCCTATAAACTAATCTGCCAGGACTGAAGAATGTCAGCAATCAGCAAGCAAAGTACAAAACTTATGTAAATAAAAAGTGTTCCCTTTCAAACTATTAGCTAGTATCTTTTTTCTTTTCTTTTTTCTCTTTTCTTTTCATAAATAATGGTAATAAGTAAACAGTAGATATAAATGTAGCACCTAGCCGGTTAGCTCACTTGGTTAGAGTGTGGTGCTGATAACACCAAAGTTGCAGGTTCGATCCCCATTGGGTCCCCATGTGTTGCCTGATCTAGTTGAGAGGCGTCCCTGCCCATGACAGGGAGGTTGGATTAAATCAACTCTGAGGTCCCTTCCAGCCTAGGCCATTCAATGATCTTTGATTCGTAATTTTCCTGGTGTACAAAGTGTAATGGAAGTTCTAGACAACCAACATGCTTAAAAATCTGGTCACTTAGGCTGAAGACTAAATACAGAGCACAAAATTGTAATGCTGTTTTTCAACCTCTTTCAACAAAATGTTACCTGGGTTTTGCAATTGCAATTCCTTTTTCCACCCGCCCAGTATTGTGTGTGGCAGTTTCCCCTCACACCAAAATCTATTGTTGAGGAAATTATGCCCTTTTCTTATAGAAATAAATTCTTATGTTCTGGGAACAAAGGACTGGAAGGCTCAACAAGAGCTATGGCCTGTTTGCACAACCCTTTTAAAAAATATTTTCACTATGAAGTGGTAGGCTAGTAGGAAGGAAAGCATAACAGAGTCTGAAGCCACCTTGAGGACAGGTCCACAGCTTTCTTCTGTGGGAATAATTTTGGCAGATTTTTACGATTTTCCAGCTGAATCTGGCATGCAGTTTCAGTTATAACATTTTCAGACCTCCCCCATAGGGTCCAGATTCCTGTCTCTGTGCAGGTATGTGATTACCAGAATGAGTTGTCCCTCATCTTTTTTTTCATGTATATAGAGAAACTCAAAGCAGATTTTCTAACACTAAATACCTTCTGATCTGTCAGTTTCATATGCTAATCTTTTGACAAGTGTTGCACTGAAAATGGAGAGGGACGGCTGAATGATTCACAGAGCTAACCAAACTATCTTCATATTTGTGACCTGAGCACCCATCACAGAGCATTTGATATCTCTGCTGATAACTTGCTTCACTGGAGCACCAGTTAGCAGATGAACAGCCTTGCGAATTATCTCCCCAGGAAATATTGGTGAGGTGTGTGGATCAAAAATTTTACAGACTTTGCTGTTGCAGAGAACGCAGTTGTTCTTTTCTTCATAAGGAGACTTAGCGGGTCCTCTTGGTTTCCTGGAAGCTAGAAATTGAAGGGGGATGCATCTACCGACCTCTGAAAGTATTTATCTCCTTGTATTTTGCAGCAGCACTCTGGTCAGATGAAAGTTGCCTGCCCAGAATTAGAAGGCACCTGAAGACCCAAGGTGATTCCCAGTAGCTGATGGTCGGTTAGAGTGCTAACACGTTTTCCACTGGTAAAGACATGACATAATGAGGTGCTAGAGGAGAATGCTATTCTCGTATAAGTTGGGTTTTTTTTCATATCAGGGCTTTTTCTTCTAACATGGTTCAGTGTGATTTTGCAAATTTTCCTTTATAGTTTTACAACATAATGGGTTACTCACACTTCTATTACTGAGAAATAATGTATGTACTAATAATTCTCTGTTTATAGGAAAGCTTTTGGAGAAGTCTAAAAAAAACCCAACATATCCTGATCTGAATTTTTTTCACTAATTTGAATGAAGAACAATGTCAGGCAGTGCCCTGCTCACACAGCACCTAAAACTCTGCATCTGGTAACTTCTTGATGGGAAAGGGATGATTTTTGCCCCTTGACTTTTTCTGGACACTTCTATAAAGAAGAAAAAAAAAATGCATCTTTTAGAATTGTCTCAGAACTAAAGGAAAATATTTTTGAATATATTAGCTCTGAAGAGAAAATCTTCAGAGAAAGCTGTGCTACAAAGAAAGCAAATGGATAGAGGCTGAGAGTCAAAGATAGATCTCGTGTGAGTTACATTGCAGTTAGGGAACACCCTGTTGTGAATACTACTTGACACAGATGGTGGTGGTTTTGGAAGGATTTTGGAAGAGAAGAAAGGAAACAAGAAACATAAAAAGTCAAGAACAAAATAAAAATATGGAAAACTTAAAACGTTTATGGAGGGAGATGGAAAAAGAAATAGACACAAAATCTACCAAGAAAATCTGTTGTAGAATCTTTCTCAATGGTGTGAACTAAGAGTGTGAACATGATAGAAGAAAGAAAAAAGAAATGTCACTTTTTTCCTAATATAAAATGGTAATTCTTACTCTATAGCTATTCTATGTGCATTATATGGACCAAGATTTTAACATCATAGCATGTAAGGTAACTTTTTTTCACTTATTACAGGCTGCTGTGCTTCATGTATTGAGTAGTATATAAAAAAAAATAGCATGCTAGTTGTACTTCATTATGCATCACTACACTAAAATGGGAAAATAATTTCCTGAAGCTGACCACAACTTGGTTTATCCTGTAATTATCAAATGATTTGAAAGGAATAGTGATTATAAGGATGAGAGGAAACAGGCTCAAGTTGCACCAGGGGAGGTTTAGATTGGATTTTAGGAAAAATTTCTTTACTGAAAGAGTGGTGAAGCATGGGAACCGGCTGCTTGATTTAGTGGTGGAGTCACCATCTCTGGAGGTGTTCAAAAAACATGTAAACATGGCAGTTTGGGACATGGTTTAGTGGTCATGGCAGTGTTGGGTTGACGGTTGGACTTGATGATCTTAAGGGTCTTTTCCAACCTTAATGATTCAATCATTCTATAAACAAAAAACCTCCCTATTTTCATATCTAGCTGCCATATAAAGTATTAATAAAACATTGCAATGATTACTTACTGCTTAAGTTTGGTTGAAACATACTACTAATGAATAATGTTATTTTGAACACTATTGCAATTGTCGGTAAACTTATTCAGAAGATTTCCTTAACCACACAAAAAGCAGGCAGAAATTTTGATACAAACATTTTTGTGAGAAAATATAACACTCTAGTTAATGTATTAAAAATATTCCATCTGGTCCAATTCAGACTGATTTGTTGCTTACAGACAATAGTGTAGTTTGCTAAAGATTTGCTAAACACTCATCTCTGATAATGTTCTTTCAGATAAGCCTGATTCCTGCCATACATATGATTCTTGATTGGAAAACCACATACTAATATTGCTCCAATATAGTTTACTTCATTTAAGTTCTGAACTGTTACCACATATTAATGTTTGAAAGTGAAGCACATACATTTCAGCTTGACTACTTTAGTCTCTATTTTTTTTCTATTCTGCTTTTTAAAATTGGCACAAGGTTTGTGACCTTGTGGCAGAAAGACTTCACCATAAGGTTCTAGGGAAAGATCTATCTGAACTTCACTCACAGGTCCAATATACAGACTTCACTGCAAGGTTCAAACTATGAGTTTATTAGAACTACACTTACAGGCCTAACATGTCACAATGCAGGTTTTATGGATACAATGGAAGAATTCACTGTTGCAATTAGAGAAACAATAACACAACAATACACAAGATACACTATTACAGAACTCAAGTGATTGAGTCAGAGAAATGTACTAGCACAGATTTAAGAAATGTGCAAGTTAATAACAATAGCAATCTTAAAGTATGCCACACGTGTCTTAGTCACTTACCATATCTCAGGTAAGAGTTCTCAATCCTGGGCAAGGTGTCCTTATCCAACATCTTGAATAAGGGCGGGGGGGAAAATCTACAGTCCTGCTGTACGGTTGGAAAAACTCTCCACGAAGTTCTGCCCAAAGTCTTACCTTTTTTTATACTGTAAGGATGGGATGTGGGAGGGCAGGGACATGCCTGAGGGGACATGGACTATCTAGAGTATTTATCTTTGGTGGTATGAAGCGATTTCCTCTTATCTCTCCTGGGCGCCCACTACTAAGTGTGTGGTAACTAGCACACCGGTGACTCAGACAAATTAACATACCTTGATACTTAGCCAAATTAGCCTATTTCACTCACATATGATTTACTCAGCCAGATTAAACACATCTCAAGAGTAGATAGTGATTGAATGCGAGATTCAGGGCAAAATGTTTGCTATCTGGGGTTTGGTTCTGTTCAGATTTCGGTCCTTTGTCTTGCTGTTCAATTTTGGGATGACTCAGGGCTGGGTCATTTTCCACAACCCTTCCCTTGGGTCATCTCAGTAAAGGGTCTATTAAGGCAAGACAGAGCTAAGCTGAATTAACATCTCCCTGCATCTTGCCTTTGTTCACTGAAACCTGTTCTGTGGGTATCGGCACAGCCCCCTTGCATATTAACTGTCTTCCAGATTGTATTTCTGAATAGTAGCAGCTTGAAAACAATCTCGCTAAAAGGTTGCAAAGATAACTTTATTTAATGATTGCAATGATTCTTTGTAAACATTGATGCTGCAGTAATCCAGTGGGACAGTTTCATCTCTGGTGTAGCGTATAGTCATAACTCCAGTGGAAAAGAATTGTAGCAGGAATTAATTTGGCTGAGTAAAATAAATCTCTCCTGATTTAAGGTGAAGGTTTACATCTAACCCATAATAGTTCTGCATAGAGTTAGCTGATTCGGCTTAAGAAGTTTCTAGCATGGTATAGGAGACTTCTCATTGTAACTGCTTTTCCTGTCTTGGGGGTCCGTCCCAGTTTCATTTGGTTTATGTGACTCTTGGCTCTTTAAAAAAGTGCTGCTTCTCTTGCAGTAATTCACTGTTGATGCAGAGATGTAATGTTTATTAAAATTAGTATCTGTTACATCATTAAATTTGAACACTGCTGTAGCTACACTTTTCTTGATGTAGAACAGTCACTGTTTTGACTAACTCAGTCAAGACAGTTGTTTTCCTCAGCTTCAACGTTCCTGAACTGTAGGCCATATGTGACGGCTTTCTGTCTGAGTTAGTAATCTCAAAGTTAACAGTCCAGAGACTTGCAAATGGTTTTTAAATTTGGCTTTGTTGTTACTGCCCTTGTCAGTGCTAACTGTAGGAGGAAAGTTACGTTTGGATTTGGGTGTTGTTCTTAGCAGAATTCTGCTGAGACCCTCACATATGAAGCTACTGTATTATTTTTATACTTTTGCCAGTTCTTAAGTATTTAATCTTCCCAAATAATAGATGTTGTGAAATGTTGCCAGAATCCTGTCATATACAGGGGATTTTGATCAGGCTACACTATTTTTGTCAAGCTTGCACATGGTCAGTCAAAGAATGTATTGATTGCATAGCCTTAGCCTTCATATGCAAAGAACATAAAAACTAAGCTTCCGTTTGCAGTCAGGTGTTGCCCTGCAAAGTTAGAGCCATCTGGGAACTACTTGAAAAGTCTAGTTGAATTTTTAATTTGCAAACCAGGTGGTAGCACTATTCTGAACAGACTGAGTTCAGCTCAGTTCAACAGCCTCACCTTTTCATATTGAAACAGGTATCTGCTCCTTTACATTCAGCTTCATTCACATTGACCTCACTCTTCTGCTTAATCTCGTAAACAGAACAAATTAATTACCTAGTTTTCCAGTGTTGCAGTTCAGTGTTGCAAGGCTATAATCAACACATTCTTGGATTTGATCAAAATACAATTTTCAGTGCAATGACTTTCGGAAAACAAAACCCTCTAACAGTGAAATAGACACAAGTCCAAAAAGGAATAATGCTGAAATAAAAGCATGTTGCACGTTCAGATGAAAACCTAGTTGCAACTGCATCAGGTTATAAATACACAGTAGCACTGGAAGCTTACACTTGCTCTTTGGCAATTTTTATTAATATAAATTAATAATGTAACTATGAGAGCTGTACAGTAGGTGCAAATAAACATAAAATTGAGTGGTTCTGTTAAATAAAAGCAAAATAAATACCAATAGTGAACTATTATAAGAGATACTAATTTTAAGCACAATAATTTGTTTCTGTGCATAATTTAGTGTTCTGTCAAAGATGTCTTTAGATCACGACACCAAGAATAGTGGCCTGCCTCATCACGAATCAAAATTCCCCAATGTTCTATTAAATGAAATAAAAGCACTGTATAGTCTTAAGGAAACTTGAGCAACTGATTATTGGGGAAGTGATTTATTATAAATAATATAGGACTGGTTATTTATCAAGTGGACTGCAGCATTAATCTAGTTTAATTCACATTTTAAGTCTTTTTGCCTCCAGCAACTCATTTAGATGCAACCTAATTTACAATTAGAATAGGAATACCACCAAAATTACGTTTGTCTTGGCTAACTATAACCCAAAAGCTCATTTGGAATCACCTGCAAGCAGCATTTGTTGCCAAATAGAGAAGGTAAGATTAAGTTTCATTTAACACTATAAATTTCCTAAAGTACAGAATTTAAAACATTTGCAGAACAAAGAACTTCTTGTAACCCTGGCTGATTATAATTACGAGTGGCTCAGCACTGTTGAGGTACCTTGGAATGCTTATTGTTTAACCTGGAAACAGTCTGAACTAAAACATAGTGTAGGTATTGCATGAGAATATGCACAAAATAAAGAGTCTCACTGGCTGAATCCCTAGAATTTCACCTTCAGGACTAAGTAAAACTATTGTGATCAAAATATTGTTATGCTAAAACAGTATGAAGCAAAATAAATAAACTAGCAAGCAAATACAATTAAAATCGAATAAGAAAAAAAAAACAGTAGATCAAAGCCAGTAAACTAAACCAAAACACCAGCAAGAAAACCCCTCTCTTCCAGGAAGCACATAGATTGCCCTTCTTTTGTGAATAAATAACTCATGAAGAATGAATTGCAAATTTAAAGTAAATGGGCACAAGGTGATGCTGTTTACTGGACTTTTCCATTTTTTTTCCTAAAGCATCAAATACAATATAAGTTACATAGAATGTTGTGTTATTGCACCAAAACACTGACGAGTAGTCGAGGTTTCAAGACAGACTAATTTTTCCAAGGTTATGTGCCTGTAACTAGCTATAGCCATCTTCATTAGCACCACCCGTTCTCTCTCAAAAACACAAACAAAAAGCTCATGTGTAATTCTGCCAAAACTTTATATTCAGAAATGTTTATGACTGTCTTTCGAAAACATGGTTCTTTTACCTGCAGCAAAATCCAGAAAAATGAGACAGCTAAACATAATGCCACCATCGAATGCCAAAAAACTGCCTAAAGAACGATTTAGTCACTTCACTAGGAAATGACATAACCTTGTATCAGTTGCAGCCTTTTGAAGTTGAGTTTGTGAGGGTCTGCTCTCACTTGTAAAGGTGGTTCATGTTGCTAGTTCAATTTCCTTGCAATGTAAGTTTACCATATCTATGTACTTCTAAAAGCGAGAAGAGTCAGGGGCTCTGCACTGTAGACACAGTCCAGAATAATCACTACTCCAAAATTAGTCATTTTTTCCTCTTCATGTATGTACTAGTTGATATCCCACCACATCTGAATGACAAGTAGTGCTCCCTCAGGTTGAGATTCTTTTACTAAATTAGTCAAAACTGGTGTCTGATTCAGCAGATGATTTTTTAATCCATGAATTACGCCCTGGATGGTGACAGAATTGTGACTGACATACTTTTCTTGATCATATTAAAGATGCCAGCTCAAGACTGGGAGAATATGATGTGGGTTAGGCAGAGAAGACTCCTGCTTATCTGATGCTTAGCAGAGACAGAACTGCGAGAGGTTTTAAGCAGTGTCAACACTCTGGAGACACAGGCCTAATCAAGCCAACCAAGTACAATACTACCATACTCAGTAATGACAGAAGTCAAAGATATCTGTCCTTACTGCTTGTTGCTGTCACGGCATTTATCTTGATCCCCACCGGTTATTACAGAAAGCTCAAAGATTAATTGAGGTTTACCGTGATGCATGATTGACCCTTCTGAAGACCGTCCTATTATGATCAGCCAATTGTCTGTACAGGAGTTGAGAGACAAGGTTTTAATTAAGACCTCTAAGTCCAAGGGCAGATCTGTGTGTTAGTAAGATTGGATCAGCTGTGAATCTCATGTACACTTCTCATAGATGCAGACGGGTCTCAGATGGATAGCAATATGACATAAACAACCTCTCATTTAAAAACACGACTCTGAAATTATAGAAATTGGTATTGCCATTTAGAAGCTGTGGTAACACTGGGAGTGTTCAGTTTCCTTTGAGCAAGATGTTACGAATTGTCTTTGTCTGACTTTTCACTCTAAATTGGATGTATTTGTGCTAATTTATAAATATGTCACTAAGTGTGTGTAACTGAAGATGTGATCTCTTGGTCACAGAGCTGATGAAATTAGTGTCATAGACTCCAAGCTGCAGATGGTTATAAAAGAGCTGGCATTAATAATCACAACACTTTTTACATTTCTTTCCCTTGGAATTACAGACATCTTGTTTTGAAGTAAGGGTAACTGTCAGAGCTTCTTACATTTTGGCTGAAGGACAGTAAGAGATAAGGATTGCTCAAGTGCTGTATATGAGTTTTCAGGTGCAGAATAGAAGGAAGCAAGAGCAATGGCTGTAGCATTTATCAGGGATTTGCACTCTTTTGGGGAAGAAGACTTACCTGATTAATGATGTGAAACAATTATGACAGATTAATTTCAGTCATTGTCAGTAGATGAATTGGGGTGGTGAAGGGAATATCTGTGTTTATGTCTGAGTGGTCTCTAACTTTCTTGAGGTAGCAAGGGTCTAACACACTCAGAATAAAATGTTTATGAAAATTACACTTTTTTGCTTTGAAGAAAGGATTTGAACTACTTCTGCTCCAGACTGCAACTTCTTGCGATGAGCAGCGAGATCTTTCTCTTACCCTAATGTCCAAGTTCTGTATATATAGCTCTAAGAAAAAGCTATTCAAGACTTTATGAAGTTACATACTTAAAGTATAATATGTATATACAACAGAATCTACACAGAACCACATGCAAAATCAAGATTTTTTTTCCATGAAGTGAGACAGCATAGTCAAGTGACAAATTTAATATTCAGTGGCAGATTTAAACCCACTGTGCAGATCTGCCCCTTTCTACTGAGGTTTCTCATCACCAAGACAATTTATCCTAAGTAGGAGGAAATGGGGAAGGAAGCCTGGAGAATGCTGAATAGGGAGGAATAGGGTACACAGCCTTCATTACCAGCAGGACAAGGCAGGTATCAAACCATACCCTAACACGGATCTACTGTGTGGAACCTCTATACGGCAAATTGCTCGGTGTAATTCATCTATATGAAAATGTGTCCTAACAGAAAATGTCTACTGATGTTATCCAGGACAGGTTAATGTCATGTCTGGTAAACAACTGGATATTCTACTTCACGTTACAGGAAACTAAACTAAACTGCGAAACTGTTTGTCACAGCACATTCTGAGTACTAAAAAAAGTGCATGAATTCAAAAAGTGATTGCACAAATGCGTAGGAGTCTCGGTTAAGGACATCACATTGGTGATTATGAAAAAACTCGGCTCTCTGCCTGACCCATGCAGCTGAGATGGTACACACAGGCTCATTCTGAAAACTCAGCAACACACTGGATGCTAAGCACTTGTTAAGCTATTCTAGTGCCACAGCTTCAGCACAAGTAAAACTGAGCTTTTGTGGCTTTTTCCCAATGAAGTGTTTCATAACTCTTTATTAATTTGTACACGAGCAAATACTTGTTATACTTATCCAAAGAAAGTAAATGCATGTTGCTCATTGTCAGCCCTTGATTAGGACCAGGCACAAAATTATTGTTAAGTGACACAGGTGCCCAGCTAACTGAACCTGTCAGTATCTCTCCTCTAAGAAAATTTGCTCACACTATCCATCAAAAGGTCACAGTCAAGGAATGGGTGACTGGGAGTTAGATCAAATTTTCATCTTACTAGTAGCTCTGAATGTTCATTCAACTTCCCTCGTTTTTTAATGTTAACTTTATAGAGTTAAAAACTGGCATTAACAAAACCAAATATTTATTTCATAGAACATGTATAAGTAGAGTCCAATTATTAGCATTTACAGAGATGTTAATTCCAGTTGAACAATTGCCACTTAGACATGCATGAAATAAAAAAAAAAAGAAGTTACCCTACTCTGTCTTTAGATGTACTCCCCAACCTTCCAATTGTTGATACCGTTGATCCTGTTCCAGGCTTTTCTTATAAGGAAGATTTGTTCTTCATTACTACTTGAACTTTTTCCATTTACTTACCAGAATTTTTGCAGGAGCTACAGCTTTCAGCTAGCTCTGTTTCAGTCTGAACCAGTTTCCCTTAAAAACTGACAATGTATTTTGGGCCATGAGAGAAAATGGATTACCTCTTTCTACAGCTTTTCTTTTGATGCATTAAGTGACTTAACTGAGCCTAAGGAGAAACATCTACACTGAAATTTTGGGTTCTGAGCATGTCCTGGGCATAAGCACAACAGCTTTAGGGAATGCAATAAGATACTGTGGAGCTGCAGAAGGTCCAACAATTAGCAACATAGGAATTTCTGACATGACTGACTGCCTATTTTCTTTGATCATCATTTATGAATCTAAATTCTATAAACTTGAATTCTTTGAAAATTTGTACTTAACTTTTACAACACATTTTATGGCAGTAAGTTTCATAATTTAATATAAAGCTTTATATGAACTTATTTCTTTTAAATCTATTCCAATAATTTACTTGGATGATACTTGATTTTATGTTATAAAAAAATAATAATTATTGAATCTTCTCTAGACCACTCATTTATAGACTATCGTACCTCCTTCTCAGCAGTTTTGGATGGTTTTTTTTTTGGGTGGGGTAGTGTGGCTTACGTTGTTTTTGAGGGTTTTTTTTAATAGAGAAGCTCCTTAGCATTCAATATTTTTTCTTCAACTTACCAGTGTCACCACAGAAGCAGGCATCTAGGGTCAGTGAAGTATTTGAGCCTTGTAATATTCGTAATTAGGTAAAAGGATAGCAGAAAGCAAATTATTTAAAAACAAATGAAGAAAGCATATCTAACAAGGCAATGCTAGAAAGCAAAGCCAAGAAACTTAGTTATTTGAATAATTAATTTAAAATGCTGCAAAGTAAATGTGTATAGTTTAATTAGACATTAAATCTAGTCTTGGAATAGTGGAGGGCAGCTGAGTAAGCAGTATGAAAAAAAAATTTAGTATTCATGGGCAACAATATACAGTGGGATAGTACTCATGCCTGATCACCAATTGTGTGGGTAAGATGAACAACGTTTGCTCAGAAACACACAAGATAACTTTTTTTTTTTTTCTTAATATTTAATAGGATTAAAAAGGCAATTATGCTAGAACATAACATTGGTCCCCTCTTCCTCCTCCGTGCATCTTTATATCATCTTTTAAAGTCACCACATGGAATACTCTGTGGAGTCCTGTTCAGGATTTCCACTGTAATTTTTAGCAGCTGAAAGAACCTAACTGAAAAAAATTAGTCTGATTTCAGTCATTGCATTCAGTTTCTTTGTCTAGGAAGTTGAGGACAACTCCCTAGTACAGGTGATGGAAAGCCCAAACAGAGGAGAGGCCCTGCTGGACCTGTTGGTCACTAAGAATTTACCAGAGAGGTAAACACTGGAGCTGTCTTAGGCTGCAGTGTTCATGCCCTGCTGCAATTCTCAATCTCAAGGGATACAGGATGGGTAAAAATTAGAGTTGAGACCCTAAACCTCAGAAGTTCACACTCTTGGATGCTTAGGGTGCTAGTGCATAGGATCCCTTGTGAAACTGCCCTCAGAGGCAAAGGAGTGAATGAGAGCTGGGAGATATTTAAAGACATTTATCTTTGGCTGCAAGAGCTCTCAAGTCCAGCATGCAAGAAGTTGGGCAGGGGAGGCAGGAGGCCAGCTTGGCCAAGTCAAGAGCTTGTAGCAAAACAAAAACACAAAACCAAAATGAACAGGCAGTGGAGGCAGAGTTGTACATCCTGGGGAGAATACAGGGGTATGGCCTGAGAGTGCAGGGAGGGGATCAGGAAAGGCAAAGCACAGCTTGAGCTGAACTTGGCTAGGGATGTGAGAATAACAAGGGCTTCTTCAGGTACGTAGGATAACAAAGGAAGATGAAAGAACGTGTACCCCTTGATGACTGAAATGGGAAACTTGGCTACAACAGATACAAAGAAGGCTGAGGTTACTCAACAACTTTTTGCCTCAGTATTCACTGGGAAGTGCTTTAGCCACTTTCATAGAGTCCAAAGGGAAGGACTGGGAGAATGAAGTACTGCCCACCATAGGAGATCAGGTTCAAGACCATCTAACGAACCTGAATGTTCATGGCACCTAAAGTATTTTGGTTTTTTGTGGCAAAGCTTTGGTAGCAGGGATGGAGGCGCTACACTAGTGGCTTCTGTTAGAGGACACTGGAAGCTTCCCCTATGTCCTGTTGTCATAGTCTGAAGCCAACCCACCGGAAACAAGGGCTGCGCAGCCACTCCCTCACTGCCATACCCTTCCCTTTAGGAATGGGGAGGGAGAAAACACAACAAAAAGGTTCGAGGATTGAGATTAGGACAGGCACACTCACCACTTAGTTAATGGGCAAAGAAACAGAGCAAACTTGGAGAGAAAACAAATATAAATTTAATTTAGTTCATCCGAATCAACTCAGATAGAGAGAGGGCAAGCAAATATAAACAGATGTGAACCACCTCTTCCCCACACCCTTCCCTTCTTCCCAGCTACTTGCTACCCTCCAGCAGCACAGGGTAAGGGGGTGGTGGGCAGAAGTCTCCTTGCAGCTTTCCCCTGCCACCACATGGTGTCACAGAGTGATAGAATCATTGAGGTTGGAAAAGACCTCCAAGATCATCAAGTCCAACTGCCAACTCAACACTAACATGACTACTAAACCTGAAGTGCTATGTCTACACATTTTTTGAACGTCTCCAGGAATGGTGACTCTACCACTTCCCTGGGCAGCCAATTCCAATGCTTCACCACTCTTTCAGTAAAGCAATTTAGATTTTTCTTAATATCCAATCTAAACCTCCCCTGGTGCCCATTTCTTCTTGTGCTATCGCTAGTAACTTGGGAGAAGAAACAAACACCATCCTCACTACAACCTCCTTCAGGTAGTTGTAAAGAGCAATGAGATCTCCCCTCAGCCTCCTCCAGACTAAATAACCCTGGTTCCCTCAACCGATCCTCATGAGACTTGTGCTCTAGACCCTTCACCAGCTTCATTGTCCTTTGGACATGAAGGACACTTCAAGATCTTTCTCAGAGTGAGGGCCCAAAACTGAACACAGAATTTGAGATGCAGCCCCTCATCAGTCCAGGGGCATGATCCCCTCCCTATTCCTGCTGGCCACACCATTTCTGACACAGGCCAGGATGCCATTGGCCTTGGCCACCTGAGCACACTGCTGGCTCCTGTTCAGCCGGCTGTCCACCAAGACGCCAAAGGCCTTTTCTGCCAGGCAGCTTTCCAGTCACTCTTCTCCAAGCCTGTAGCACTGCCAAGGGATGTGACCAGCACTTGGCCTTTTTGAACCTCACACAATTGGCCTCAACCCATTGATCCAGCCTGTACAGATCCCTCTGCAGAGCCTCTCTACCCTGCAGCAGTTCAACACTCCCACTCCATTTGGTGTCATCTACAAACTTAGTGAGGATGCATTTGATGCCTTTATCCAGATCATTGATAAAGATATTTAAAAAGACTAGCCCCAAAACTGAGCCCTGGGTAACATCACTTGTGACTGGCCACCAACTCGATTTGACTCCTTTCACCACCACTCCGGTCTCAGCCATCCAGCCCGTTTTTAACCCTGCGAAGAGTATGTCTGTCCAAGCCATGAGTAGCAAGTTTCTGCAGCAGAACACTGGGAGACAGTGCCCAAGGCTTTACTAAAGTCCAGCAACACCCACAGCCTTTCCGTCACCCACTAGGTGGATCACATGGTCATAAAAAGTGATCAGGTTGGTCAAGCAGGACCTGCCTTTCATGAACCTGTGCTGGCTGGGCCTGATCTCCTGGTTATCCTGCACATGCCATGTGAGTGCACTCAAAGTGTTCTCTCACAGGACACAATTTTCCCCCTCCATGTGAGTTCATCCCACCACTGTGGGATCAGCCCATGGGCTGCAGCTGACCTACTCCAGTGAGGGTCCTTCTAAGAGTCGAAGATCTCTTTGGGTGTGTCCTCTGCTCCCGTAGTCTCCCTCTGGGTGAAGGACTACTAAATGAATGTCTCAAACAGTCTGGGCCTTTTCTGAGCCTGCCTGGCACCTGCCCGTGTTGGTGCGGGGCTGACCCAGCACTTGCTGAGCCCCCTGCCCTGTCCGTCCACTGGTGGAGCTGTGGGGGCGGGAAGGGCTTGGAGCCTGGGCTGCAAAAAATGAAGAGGTCAAGCCTGGAGAGGGAAGGGTGGCCCCACTCAGAAACCCCCACCATCACCCGGACCCATTCCCAGTAATTTTCCACAAGGGCTAAACAGCGTGTGGCAGGAACTTGACTGTATAAAAGGTGAGAACCCTGGGCAGTTAGGTGCACTTTTTCGCCCAGCACAAGATGGCTGCGTGCACTGTGGTCGTCGCTGGATCCAAGGGTGGTGATCTTTCCTTTTTCTGTCGCTTTCTTTTTCTCTCTTTCTAGTCTTACCAAAAGGCTTGCTATGGCATGGCTGGTTCTTCTGCTCGCTAATGTTTCTGTATTGTGAGGCATGTTGATTGCACTAAATAGATGACTGAAGCAGAACTGTTGTTAGCTCTTTGGCGATTGATCAATAAAACTTCGGTGTGACTCACCTCAATCCTGGCCTGGGAATCAGTGAACCTGAGTCGTCATCCTGAAAGCTGGGGATGTGACACTCTGCCCTAGCCTGGAGTCCTCCACAGGCTGCATCCCAGGCACCTTCACTGCCACTGCTGATCTTGGCCAGCACGGACTCAGCCTGATGCCACAACCACCACAGGTCTCCAGGGAATGCTCTTCTGATGTCATTTTCCCCCTCTTCCCATTGCATGTTTCCTCTTTTCTTGCCTCCCCGTCCTCTCCAAAACAAAAACAGTCCTCAACACAAAAGACAGGGGAAAAGGGAGCTCCCACTACAGGCTTCCCCTCTTGAATATATTGAGAAACTAGTAGGTCCAGAGAGCTCCTCCTGCCCCTCTACTCTGCTCTGGTGAGGCCACATCTGGAATATCGTGTCCAGTTCTGGGCCCCTCAGCTTAAGCACAGGGAACTGCTTGAGAGAGTCCAGCGCAGAGCCACAAAAATGATGGAGTGGAGCATCTCCCTTATGAGGAAAGGCTGAAGGAGCTGGGTCTCTTTAGCTTGGAGAAGAGGAGGCTGAAGGGTGATCTCATTAATGTTTATCAATATGTCAAGGGGGAATGTCAGGAGGACGGTGCCAGGCTCTTTTCAGTGATGTTGAATGACAGGACAAGGGGCAATGGGTACAAGCTAGAACATAGAAGGTTGCACAAAAACATTAGAAAAAGCTTTTTCACTGTGAGGGTGACAGAGCCCTGGCACAGGCTGCCCAGGGAAGTTGTGGAGTCTCCTTCTCTGGAGACATTCAAAACCCGCCTGGACACGTTTCTGTGCCATCTGCTGTAGCTGATGGTGTTCTAGCAGGGGGGCTGGACTAGATGATCTTTTGAGGTCCCTTCCAGCCCCTGACGTTCTGTGATTAATTCACAGAGGTGCTGATTGGCCTGGCCTGGCCTAGCCAGGGGTGAGTCCAGCCAGTTTCATCAGGCCTGGAAGGGTCTGGAAGTTTCTCCAAAGGAATCACTGCCACAGTCTTCTCCCCACGACTCAACCAGCTGCCTCCAAGACAGACCTGCTGCTAGCCAAGGGCAAGCCCATTAGGTACAGCGGAAACGCCTCTGTGATGACATTTTAAGAAAGGGCAAAAAACCCCTGTAAAGCAGCAGCCAGAAGAGGGAAGTGAGAATACATTAGAGAAACAACTCTGCAGACACTGAGGTCAGTGGGGAAGGCGGGGGAGGACATGCTCCAGGTGCCTGGAGCAGATTGCCCTGCAGCTGGTGGCAAAGACCATGGTGCGGCAGGCTGACCTCTGCAGCCCATGGAGGTTAGCAGTGGAGCAGATGTCCACCTGCAGTCTGTGGAGGACGCAACGCTGGAGCAGGTGGAAACCCAAAGGAGGTGTGACCCCATGGAAGACTCGTAGCAGGACCTGTGGACTTAGGCAAAGGAGGCCACAACAGAGCAGGTTTGCTGGCAGGACTTGTGACCCTGTGGGCAACCCAGGCTGGAGCAGTCTGTTCCAGAACAACTGCATCCCCAGGAATGGACCCATGCTGGAGTTCAGCAGTTCAGGGAAAGAGTGTGAGGAGTCCTATCCCTGAGGAGGTAGCAGCAGCAGAGACAATGTGTGATGAACTGACCTCAACCTCCATTCTCCATCCCCCTGTGCTGCTGAGGGGGAGAAGGTAGAGCAAATCGGTAGTAAAGTTGAGCCCAGGAAGAAGGGAGGGGTGGGGGGAAGGTGTTTTAAGATTTCATTTTATTTCTCATTACCCTAATCTGATTTGATTTGTAATAAATTAAAATAATTAAGTCTGTCAAGTCTATTTTGCCTGTGATGGTAACTGGTGAGTGATCTCCCCCTGTCCTTATTTCGACCCATGATCCTTTCATCATATTTTCTCTTCCCTGTCCAGCTAAGGAGGGGAATGATAGAGTGCCTTTGGTGGGTACCAGGCATCCAGCCAGCATCAGATCCCCAAAGATGCATCTGTGTATCCTGAGGGAAGTAGTCAATGAAGTTGCTAAGCCACTATGATTCCGTGCAATTTTTTATTTTTACATCAACAGAAAAATCATGGAAGTTCATACCTCAATAAACTCAATTTTTGTTAATAAAAGGCACACTTTATTTCCTAAGGTTATAATCACTGCAGATATCCAAGAGTAGGATTTTGTATACTATAATAACAGGAGCTATAGGAAAGCAGATTAGGATGAAGCAGAATGCCAACATTTATTCAGAAGCTACCTGGCAACTGACATAATGTATAACAGAACAGACACCTGTTAAAAGCCTTGATAAACTAGATCTGAAAAAGTGGAGACATACTATTAGGCAATATAACGCAGCAATATGAGCTGTTTAGTAAGCATGCAGTTGTAGAATTGCACACTCAACATCTGTAGCCATTTGCACAAAAAGATGTCAGCTTTCCTAAGTGTTTATCTTAAAGGAAATAAAACTGTTTGCAAAGGCTTTGGGGAAAACAAACAAACAAACAAACCAAAACCAACACATCACATTCTTCACACAATACTTCACTGTAGGTTCCAAATGTTTGCAAGACCATGTACAGAAGCTGAGCTATTTCACATTTTGCTTCTACAGAGTACCATAAAATACTAAAAGAAATTAAAAAGAGCAGTCATACTAGTAATTTTTGTCTTTTTTTCATATTTCACACTCTCATCAGTTTATTAAATAAAAAAGTCATAATAAACATCAGTGTGTCGTTAATCATAAGCCTTCAGGTGCAAGCACCGGTGCGTTGTTTTGTTTCAAGATAAGCATGTAGGTCATACTACATGTGAAAGGCTTCTAGGCGGATTCTGTTTGGATCTTCTGGATGTCTCAGGACAATTCCACATCGCAGCAGCAGCTCAATATAAGGTGGCCAAAATGAGTCACTGACTGTTACATAGGGTTCGTGAGGTGCTGTCAGTAATGCTGTTATAAGAATCTGAAGATCAAAAGGATTAGACATAGGAAATGAACAAAACACATAGATTGTTATCTCCTTTAACCAAATTTACACTAATTATTGTAACGAGACACTTATGTGGGCAACGCAAGAAATATAAGACTACAGGAGAAATATAAAATGAAGAACTTACAAATAACAGAATTACATCTTTTTTTGATGTAAAAATTAGAAGTAGAATTCTCCTTTTACCCAGACTAAGTTTTTCACCATCTGTCAAAAATTCTTATTGGATTTCAGATAGTGTAACCGTAAATGCTAAAACCTCTGAACATGAAGGTTGTAAATCCTTATATAACTGACTTTTAAATCAGCATCTGTTAATTTAAGAACAAAAGCATTAAATAAGATGGAAAGCTAGACTTCTGGGAATCACGTGCCTCAAAACCATAACGACTTATTGTCAACAAATAGTAATTCTCCTCACTCTTTCAGATTTTAGCAGAGAAGAATGTGCATCTTATAATTTTTCTAAATGTCATTTCACTAACTCAAAATTAATTTCTAAATTTCATTTAATTTCACTCAGCTAAAAGAGGTACCTGCGTTCTTAGATTGGGAAGAATTAATTTTCCTGTATTTTGTGTCCTGCTGTAAGTAGTGTTAGAAAAAAATGTTTGTACCTTGAAAAGTTAAACATCATAGTCCTACTTTAACTACACAATGTTTGCACATAAAAATTTTTTGCTAACTTCATAAATAGAATATCCAAATTCTTAATATCACTTCTTGTTCAAGCATGACAAGAACACTTAATTCATCTCCTCTTGATACCTCCTTACTCACCATTTGTTTCTTTGTCTAAATACAGAGTTAGTAAAACAAGGACCTGTTTTGACATTATTTTTCTGTTCTTGGAGACTATGTTTATTCCCATGGGGAATACTGCACACATTCCAGATTAAATAACCTTACCCATCCCACGGTGCACTCTCTGTTCATCCCAGATTATTTCGTATTTCTACTCAGAGCTTCTAAATGTTATAGCTTTCCAAGTATCCGCAGGTACAAAATATTTTGCCTCTTTATTGCTAAACAAAAAATTCGAAATACTACCAGACATTACTCTTTACCCCCCTCTTTGCTATTTAAAGAAAAAAATAAATCTGCTCTTTTTCAGAACATTGCAAATAATTGTTCCAGTTTATGTCTTTTGTACTCCTCTGTCCCAGTTCTGAGCATTTACTCCAAATTTATTATTTTAGATTAATTACTACTTAGTCTTTTCTGATATCTGATATCCCAAAATAGGTTTTATGGCTGTAACTTTACATATATTTGTATTATAAACAGTCTTTCAAATGTTAAATTATGTTCACTAAATTCTCAATCAGAAAGGAACAATCCTCAAACTGTTCAAAAGGAAAAGAACTACTACAGCTGTGAAAAGTTACAGCTCATTACCAGAATAAAAAGTATAATAAAAACTCCGAGGTTTGCATGAGAAAAGAGTTTACTGCTTGTTTACTACTCATGTTAACTTAACAAATTAGGTACTGATATACCTAAATAATAAAAAGGTACACACTTAGCTTGTCAAAGTGGATTTATTAAAAGTACACTTTCATTATTTAACAAACACATGGAGATTGAGGACATACGGTTAGAAGCACATGCACTGATTGTAATTTTGTGAATGAAAAACATTTGCAAATCCTAAATCTCTAGTTGTAATACAAAGATGACTGCATTTGACTCTTTAAAAAACTATTATCTGTATTTAAGAAAACATTTTTGAAATTTAACAGGCACTTGAAGCTAGAGTCAGTTGCTCCACAAAAAAAAAAAACCCTCTCATAAAATAAACATAAGGGACATTGACAGTTTATGCCAAGATAGTTAAAATTAAAAAAAAAAAAAATCTGAATTTTTGGAAGTCGTATGTTCTTTCAAATGGAAATCAGACATTACTTGGATGTGTTCACACTTCGAGATTAAAAATATCAGAAAAATATGAAGGGCAATTTTAAAGTGTTAGAAGAGCTTTAAAATTTTAAATACCATAGGGAATATGGCTATCTTTAATTCTGATCTGTTTTCAAGGCCTGCCTACTTTGGCCTTAACAGGCATGCTGAGATACTTGAAGCATGTAAAATGATTTTGACGATGTAAGCCTAAAATTCTGAGCTTTAAACTAAAGTACAACAATGTCATAGTGACCAGATCATAGTATCTTAATACCAGAAAGTTGTTACTCATCAAGTTTTTTCTTGGGGAAAAAACCTTTTTCATCCCAGGGAGGTTGTACACATATAGGCTTACAACTGTCTGAAGAGTGAGGATGGAGGAGAAATATGAAATTACATTTCATATACTACATTTAAGAAGGAAAAATGTTGGTGAAAAGATTAGCGCTTCTTCAAATGATGCTTTGCAATTCAAGTTCAGAAATTGCACTGTGATTGAAAATACACATGAAGCAATGCTGGCACACTTATAAAATTGATTAGAAATGCATGAATCAGATTCATTGATTTCCTCATGGGGACATAATCCCAGTTAATACACAAGACTACAAATTAATTGGTCCTTCTATAACTATTATATTACATTCCATTCCAGAAATTCTTTTGTTGAAACAGTATAAAATACAGCATGAAATGGAACAATTATTTTTTTTAATTAAACATAGCATTTCTCTCCCTTAATATGTGCCACTAAGGCTCACGGAACTTCTTTAAAATAGTCTTTATCAAATTAAGAAAAAAAGAATATTCATTCTCCATCTGAAAATAGAGATGTATTGATCTAAATTATTGCCACACCTCCTATAAAAATTGGAGGTTTAATCTGGTAGGATTTAAAATAGAAATCTGACACCACATTCTTAAACACTCTACTTTTCAATTAACAGTCCTAATTGTATGTTACATACTCTTTCTTATCTTCTGAATATGTTGTGATGAGATCCGATTAGGCAAAATCCCCCAAATCTCTACATAGCAAAAGCATCTTACCTCTAAAATTTCAGGTAGTGTTATCAGTTCTACAGTTGGTTCTTCAGAATACTTCTGCAAAGATAACCATTGCCCAGCCAAATTAATAAAATACAGAACTAAACAGAAAAAATGTTTAATTGATGAAGAAAAATAATCACAAAATTATTTGATTGCATAGTACACAACAGATGAAGACTTTTACTTAGATTTAGTCATGAGAGAAATAGCAGGTAGTATTTAAATCTACCAGTTTAATGTCAGACACTTTAAATACAACATTAAAAAAATTAATTATTAAAAAACACTAATCTTAAGTTATGGTATATCTAACCTGGGTTTACATTTAAATAAAACCAACTACTCAAGACTTCAGTTCATAGTACCTTAATGATTTGCCAATTAATATTTATTTACTCTAAGTTAATTAAAAACTTGGCCAAACTTAGGAAATCAAATAATTAAAAATTGAAGAAAAAAGTCCTTGATAAAATACCATTAAAAAAATCACTGGTTGTCATTTGTTGCAAGCAAACCAAGCTACTTGCCTATAAATTTAGATTAATTCCTTCGGCAGCAACAACAAAGGAAACAAAAACTGCTTATGCTGCTGCATAGTGAATGTGATTCTTTTATTTTTTTCAATTTTATACACATCCACTTCACATTCAGTAAAGGAGATAACATAGCATTGGTAGCTGCTTACTCAGCTACTGAATATGTCAACCTAAGTCCTAAGATTTGTGCGGTGCCTTATACAAGCTCCACTGCGGGAACAGAAGAAGACAAGCAACAAATAATTTGTGAGAGACAAATTCTGGCTCCTTTTTTCTAGTCACGGTTTTAATACCCTCACCCCAGAAAGCCACAAGAGGGACATACTGTCTGCTACTTGGAAATCTTGCAAACTACACAGCTAGGGCCCAATAAGACCTATCTTTGTGCCTTTACCTTGGTACTAGGCTGAGGAAGTACAAACTACACTAAGAAGGTGCAAAAGGTTCCTCAGAGCAATTATGAAGATATGCCATAGCCCTGGCTGTTGTATTTCCCTGGCCAAAAACACTGCATCATCATTCAGGTAGTGAGTTCTCGGCACTTGCGTTTCAAAGTTGAAATTAGGCTATGACTTAAATAATTACTAAAACTGATAAACAGTAAAATTCTAAGGATATTAGTGTAAAGGGGTTTGCACTCTCACTGAGCTATCAAACTTATTTCGGTGGGTTTATGATATATATTGTATAGTAAAATTAAGACAGTATCACACAGAATCGCAGAATGCCAGGGCTTGGAAGTGACCTCAGAAGATCACCTAGTCCAACTCCCTCCTGCCAGAGCAGGATCACCTAGAGTTGGTCACACAGGAATGCATTGAGGTGGGTTTTGAATGTCTCCAGAGAAGGAGACTCCACAACCTCCCTGGGCAGCCTGTGCCAGTGCTCTGTCACCCTCACTGTGAAAAAGTTTTTCCTAATGCTTTTGTGGAGCCTCCTATGCTGCAGCTTGCATCCCTTGCCCCTTGTCCTATCACTCGACATCACTGAGAAGAGCCGGGCTCCCCTCAGCCTCCTCTTGTCCAAGTTTAAGAGACCCAGCCTCTTCAGCCTTTGCTCATCAGGAAGATGTTCCACTCTATCATCTTTGTGGCTCTGCGCTGGACTCTCTCAAGCAGCTCCCTGTCCTTCTTGAACTGAGGGGCCCAGAACTGGACACAATATTCTAGACGTGGTCTCACCAGAGCAGAGTAGAGGGGGAGGAGGACTTCGCTTGACCTACTTGCTACTCCCCTTCTAATACAGCCCAGGATGCCATTGGCCTTCTTGGCCACGAGAGCACATTGCTGGCTCATGGTCATCCTGCTGTCCACCAGGACCCCCAGGTCCCTTTCCCTTATGCTGCTCTCCAGCAGGGCAGTCCCCAACCTATACTGGCACATGGGGTTATTCTTTCCCAGGTGCAAGACTCTACACTTGCCCTTCTTCCATTTCATTAAATTTCTCCCAGCAGTTCCCTGGTTAACCATGTAGGTCTCCTGGTTCTCTTTCTTGATTTCTTACCTGTTGGGATACACTGATCCTGAGCTTGGAAGAAGTGGTCCTTGAATACTGACCAACTCTCTTGGGCCCCTTTACCTTCTAGCTCCCTGTCCCATGGAATTTTCCCTAGCAATTGCTTGAAAAGGCCAAAGTTGGCCCCGCTGAAGTCCAGGGTTGTGATCCCGCTCGGTATTCTATTCCTACCGCACAAGATCCTGAACTCCACCATCTCATGGTCGCTGCAGCCAAGGCTGCCCTCAACCTTCACTGCTTCAACCAGACCTTCCTTGTTGGTGAGGCCAAGGTCCAGCAGCGCTCCTCTCCTGGTCTGCTCATTCACCATTTGCATCAAGAAATTATCATCGATGCACTGGAGGAACCTCCTGGACTGAGGATGGCTGGCTGTGTGGGACTTCCAGAAAACATCTGGGTAGCTGAAATCCCCCATGAGAACCAGGGCCTGGGACTGAGAGGCTGCTGTCAGCTGCCTGTAAAAGGCCTCATCAACTTCCTCCTCCTGATCAGGTGGTCTGTAGTAGACACCCACCACAGTATCACCCATTATATTGCTTATGTATTTTAAAAGTCACCAATATAATGAGTACCACTAATTAATTAATGCTTGTAACATCATTTCTAAGCTGGATGCTCAGCATTTTTTTATTTAACCTGAAAGGCACCTTCCTCTCCCTTCCATGACATAGACTGGCATAAAGAATATTCCTCAACGTAAGACCTCATATTTCTTATTTTGAAGAACATATATCTCTGTTTTCTCTGAGATTTAAAATGCAAGATAATTTTTGCCTCAGTCACTACCTATGCTAAAGGTGTTGGGTCGTGAAAACAGAAGCTAACCTGGATTCCCTCCTCCTCCCAATCCCAGAGGCAGGTGTCTGGTGAGGAGCAGATCTGCCATAGAGCAAATCACACTGCTCTGGAGCTGTGCCCAACAGAGGTCAGTCCCGTACATTTGCCCTCACACAGAGGTACTGAGAACACAGGAAGCCTCCACCAAGTGATGCAAAATTACTGACGCACATTGTTAACAGCTTGGTGGTGTTGAATCAAGCTGCTAATAGATGTGAATAACATGTTCCCCAGAATCAATATAGCAGCAAAGTTCATTGCTAATGCTGACAATTTGTATTGCTGACACAATGAAGACAATAAGTGAAAATGGCTGTTTCCTGCCTTCACCACTGATCACTTTGAATACAGACTACAGTGGACCTGCAGTTCATCCATTCAGATACAGCTGAGTCAAAAGGTATAGAAGGAGCTATGAATTCACAAGGAGTAAAAAGGAAAAAAAAAGAGTTCTCTGAAAACAAATTGTGTTTAAGAGCTTAGGAAATGCACATAAAATTAAAACTAAGACAAGACCTTGTTTGGAAGTTTATCAAAATAAAATTTAGGTAAACTTACAAAAAAGGTAGCAAGAGAGCTTCTGTGAGCAGGGGAAGGGTTGATTAACCTCAAACACCTTTGGTGATTATTTTTTTTTCTTTACATTTTAATAAGAAAAATTGCTTGGAAGAAAGCAGAGTAACCAATAAGAATTTTTAACCATCAGTATAACTGACGTTGATAAAATTCAAACAGCTGTTTTTACTCTGGGGAAGGAAATTTCATGTCAAATTGTTCTCGCAATTCTGAAAGACACCCCTGTATTCACTGTTTCTTATATTTAAAACAGCTGGAGATGACCACAAGAAACTCAACCCAGCTTTGACATTGGCACTACCTTGATGATGGTGTTGGAAAGGGAGATCTCCAGAGGTCACATCCAGCCTGCATTGTTCTACGACATCACATAAATAGGAGCAAATAAATTGGTGTATCTCATTATAGGAAGTATATTTTAAATGAAATAATAATGACATATATGGGAAAAATGGGCAATTGCTTAAAATACTTCTGGGAAAGTCATTAGTGTTTGAAAAGGCACGTCCTAGAACCACTGTAAGATGAATAAGAACCAGCCAATATCAGGCTGAAATCAGGAAATAAATGATTGAAAGACAACTGCTAATTAAATCTCCAAAGCTTTCATTTCTTGATGTTGGACAAAAAATTATCATATTTAGTAATAGTAGAAAACTGGAAGGGATTGATACGCGGAAGAACTAAGGTATAATATGAAGATGGCTGAATAAGACTTTGAGAATGGACATCATGCCCTAAAGCCTCCATATGGTATTTTTATGTGCAAAATATGTACTTCTGTGCAAAACCAAGATTATTTTTTCTTTAAATTAAAATCCCTGGATTAATCATCTGGAGATAACAGGAAGAAAAAGACAAGATTGTAATAAGTTGCTTTTGTGGTGACTGAGAGATAGTAGTTTTGTTTATAGTACTGTTTTTTACCAGGTTCCAAAAAAGATAAATCCAAGTGAAAGCAAATATAGAAAATGGGTATTATCAAGATAAGTCAGGGAACTGAGAAAATATATCTTACCGGAGAAGAACAAGAAAGTACTGCTAGTTCAAGTAGCAAAAAAAATAAAGGAAGGGTATAAAATTGCTGTCTATAAATGTATCAGGAGGAATAAACACAAGAAAGAAAAAGAACTGTTCTAAAGACAATACGGGTGTAAGAATACATAGATCTGTGTTAGACATGAATAAATTTAGACTGCAAGTTAGGAGACGGTTTTTAACCAGAGTACTGAGGTATTAGAAACTGTAGAAACTGTAGAAACAATTATTTCTAAAAAGGAGCTCAATGATAATATCAGAAAAATTACGTTATGTGGTTGTCCGAAAAAACAGAACTGAAGAAATCCCTTCTATTTCTGTATTCTTAAGTGTGTCCAAAATCAACTCTTGTCATTTTGTAGCATTCTTGCAACTATTCTTTCAAAGTAGTAGTAAAAGGTTTATTTTTACTCCGGACTTTGAAATTATTACACAAAATACTCCCCAACTGCCTATTCTCCGTCAAGTTTTAAGATAATTTTTGGCCCAGTTTCCCTGAGCAAAAACTGATGGTTAACATTCCAAACTATACTGTAATTATAAACACTCGTTTTTCTTATTGTTCCAAAAGCATTGTCAGACAGTTAAAATTTGCTCTTCCAAGGAAAATATGAATCCACTTGCCTTGACACAGCTTGCAGTTCAGTAAGGAATATAATATATTGCAATGTATCGCATTGGTAAAGAATACATGCATTAAAATAAAAATACTCAGCTCTAAAGAGCCTTAAATAATATAAGCCAACCTGAAAAATATTAATTAAATCTAAATACTTATTTCAAAATATAACGGCAGATTCTGCGGTAGTAACTTAAAAAAGATATTGCGTCTAATTACATAGAAATTTAACGTTCAAAATTTAATAATTAAGAAAGTCTTACCTCCTCAGCATTTCCACTTTTCTCTGGAAGGGTAAAATGGTCTTCTAGGAATTTGCCCAGAGCAATCAAGAGTTCTTCCTTAAACGTTTTCAGTTTTGATGCTTTATTTTGCAGTTCCTTAAATATGCTGGCATTGAAATAGTAAAAACATAGCAACGGAATATGAAATTCAATAAAATAAGCATTCTTCTTAAGTAAGAAAATGCCCTATGTTCTATTGTTATAAGTTCAAGATCTTGAATTATAGGATATAAGCAGATAGTAGCAATATTTGCTATGTTTCAAATATGGATTACTGAGATATTATTTGATCTATTTAACAAAACAAGAACTGTTTTAAGAGTTTGTTTGCTCATTTGCTCTTGTTGATACTTAAATTATTCATTATAAAATCTCAAGACTGTGGAAATACCTTTTTTCGAAAAGTTCTTCAGTTTGAATTCCTTCCTCTTTTTCAATTTGTTCAATAATAGCTGCTATCTCCTCCTGTTCCTCATACCACTGCTGTTCTCTTTGAAACATGAAAAGTAGGAAATGGCACAACAGATAAATAGTTTTCTGGACAGACAGAAAAAAAACGTGTGGTAAAAAAGCTTACAGCATTAATAAGTCCAAACTATTGCATTACCTTTTTAGATCTTCGTCCAGTTTTTTATTCTTTAGCTGAACTGCTGACAGCAGCATTTCAAGTTCATTTTTCACTTTCTGCAACTATAAAAAAGTACAAATAAACCTACAGGCACAGTCTGTATTATTTGTTCTATGTAAGGCTACATCTGTTAATCTGGTAAAGGACCAATATCATCTCCAATTTCTTAAGAAATATGGTTATAGAGCAACACACTATCTTTACATCTGTTTGGAGCTATTTAAAATGTTACTGTCACCAGTTGCCCATTAGCGTCTTACTGAAGCTCTGTAAAACAACATAGCTGATTCTACCTGAAACTACGAAGCACACACATGAACTGCTCATCTGATGAAAGACTGAGGACAAAACATCTGCAGCACCAGGTCTGTGCTGTTTAAATCTTTGGCAGACGTTTGCAAGAATGAATCCATGCCAATTGCAACAATTTAAGATGTATAGCACTCAGAAAACAAAGATGCTGCAAAGAAAGACTAATTGCATCCATGAATTAAATGGTCCTCGGTGATACGGACATATTTGGGAAAGGAAAGAGGGAGAAATAAAACTACTGCAGCCAGTAGTTATATGCACTGCTGAAGACAGGGAACAGTGGACACTCCATGGACTCAGCCTTTTGTTAGTGCATTATGTTCTACAAAATAGTATTTCTAATAGCCTATGTTTTTTAAAATATAGACCTATCATTTCAACGTATTGAGTCTCCTTCCATACAAACTATGAGAAATTTTATATTTAGGTCATAGAAATAAAAATTGTGAAAATATTCTACAGAAGCAAATATGCTCTATATATGCAACATCTGAAAAAAAAAGGAATCCTCAACAAAATAGGCTACGAAATGGGATACCAGATCAAACGTGCCATAGCAATACAGTCAAACAGAAGTTTGTAACCAACCAGCTTGTTAATAGTGACTCTTAAAGCAGTCAGGCTCCCTGTTATGAGTGCTACTAGAAGGAGGAAAGCTGCTAGGAAGAAGAAAAGCAAAAATTTTGGTTTGTTGTTTTTTCTTCAGCCATAGCCACCAGAATATTCTCAGGTGATGTTGCATATCAATGTCCAATCAATATAGCCTAACTACCCCTAATACATTCTTGATTTACTCTTTCTTCCAACACTGAAAGAATTCAAATTATTTGCAAATTATAGCCACAGAACTCTAGACCTAAAAATACTGACTCTTCTGTGTAACACGTTATATTATTATATGACTGTGAAATGCAGGTTTTTTTTAAAAGATCATTCATTGTAACTAGGAAATTTTAGTAGTTATAATACAATAAAGTAACCATGACTGAAGAAAGAGGTCTGTTGAGTATCTTGATCAATGATCTGGATGAGGGGATCGAGCACACCCTCACCAAGTTTGCAGCAGACAACATGAAGTTGGGCAGGAGTGTTGATCTGCTGGAGTGGGGATGCTTTGCAGAGGGATCTGTACACACTGGAGCAATGGGCTGAGGCCAGTTGTATGAGGTTCAACAAGGCCAAGTGCTGGGTCCTGCCCTTGGCTGACAATAACCTACAGGCTTGGGGAGGAGTGGCTGGAGAGCTGCCCGGCAAAAAAGGCCCTGGGGGTGTCAATGGACAGCCACCTGAACATGAGCCAGCAGTGTGCCCAGGTGGCCAAGAAGGCCAATGACATCCTGGCCTGTATCAAAAATAGCGTGGCCGGCAGGACCAGGGAAGTGATCGTGCCCTGGCAGTTGGCACTGGTAAGGCTGAGGTCACACCTCAAATCCTGTGTTCAGCTTTGGGCCTCTCACTCCAGGAAACTGAGGTGCTAGGGCGTGTCCAAAGGGCAACAAAGCTGGTGAAGGGTCTAGAGCACAAGTCTTACGAGGAGTGGCTGGAGAAAAGGAGGCTCAGGGGTGACCTTACCACTCTACAACCTGAAAGAAGGTTGTGGCAAGGTGGGGGTTGGCCTCTTTTCCCAAGTAACAAGTGATAGGACAAGAGGAAATGGTCTCAAGTTTTGCCAGGGGAGGTTTAGATTGGACATTAGGAAGAATTTCTTCACAGAGAGGGTTTCAAGCATGCTGTCAAGCTGCCCAGAGAAACGGTTGAGTCACCATCCCTGGATATTTATAAAGGACGTGCAGACATGGTGCTTACGGATGTGGTTTAGTGGTAGACCTAGCATTGCTAGGTTAGTGGTTGGACTTGATGGTCTTAAAGTTCTTTTCCAACCTAAACAATGCTATGATTCTATTAAAAATGTTCATTTAAAAGAAATGGGAACATTACGATATGCTAAATTTTTTAACCCATGTGATCCCTCAGCTTTATGCTGAACATGACATATGAAATGGAACACTTTGCTGGACGGTTTTGAGTCACCTGTCCTGTTCGCTCCTCCTTAAAGGTGAAATTTTTTACTTCCTTGGGACCCTTTTACTTCCTGGCACCCTCAGTGTGGCACACAACATCCAGCAGTGACCTTTGTCCCTACCGAAGTAAGTATCAGCAAGAGCCTTTCTGCATCCCAATCCCTGTAGTAATAATAAACTTTGAGCATTATCACTGTTAGCAGCAGACACTGTCTGCGAAAACATGGACTTCACAAAGTGCCATCTCTTAAAAGAGACAGAGCTGAAAGGTAAAGAACAGATTTAGTTCTGGTTTAGCTCAGATCAGGACATTATATAATGAGAAGCTGATACTTAAGAACCCACCATATCATTTTTTTCTAACTCTAAAAATAAATGGCACTTTTACTACCTATCATCATATATTTTTTCATATTATAGCAGTCCACACACCAAACTCTTTTTGTTCCAACCTAAACATTTACATCATTCTATGAATATACACAGTATCTTAGCAGTAGTGCACCACAGGTGTAGTCATAGGAAAATTCAGCAATTGTATATACTTTTTTTCAACAAAATTGTATTATCTCTTAACAACGAAAAAGACTTACCTCTTCTTTTCCCACTGTTAACAATACATCTGGATTGGCAGAAATTACTGAAAAAATAAAATTAATTGGATGATACAGACTTGTTCATACTGAAAAGCAGCCTGGCTAGAGAAAAACTTGAGTAGCCTCTGAAAAACTAGCTTGGCTGTCAGTAGCTGTTTAACCACATTTTGTGATCTCCTACTGTGCTAGTCTACTGTCACTTTTCAGCAAGTTAAATTAGACTGAAAAAAATGTGGTGCTAATGCTTCAGCATTATTTTTTTATACTTGAATTAGCTCAAGTGTATAGGTACATAAGCAAGCCTGATTTTCTTTCAGTGGAAGGGATTCCATCAACATTACCAATGCGGGCAATTCTTTCAATCTTCCAATTCCTTGTCGAACAGCCTTCAGATGCTTTATCAGGACTGTAAAACCTATCAAAGAACTTTAAATGCATGTCACCATCCTTGTTGTTCACAAGAACAGCTACCTGCAGGGAGATGAAAGAACCAGCAAGGCCAGTACTGTAACTCCAACTCTGAGCAACATCAGTACCGAAGGGAAAGAATGGTACTATTTAAGGATATGGAAATGTTTTCCCAGAATGCTTCTGCAAAATGCCACATCTTCCTGGGAAAGAAATCACTAATCCTAATTTAATGAAGGAACAGTGCAGATAGAGCTTTTTTAGTTATGTATAACTACACTTTCAAAATCAAATGTCAAACAGAAATGCCCAGTGATATATAGTACAATTACTAAGCAAAATACTACCAGGTGCTAGGAATATAAAAGGAACTTCTGTGCGCATGTTTATACAGACACTCCTATTAAAGTAAGAGGAATTTAGCGGAATACCGATATTTTGTGAAAAAAATCAGAAACTATATAGAGACCGCAACTGGTTTACATGGTGTAAAATATCGTTGCTTCTACTTCCATATTTTGCAAAGGTAAAAGTTAAGTTCTATTTTTATGAGCCAAATGCTTTTTAAAAGGTTTTAATTCAGCTGATTTAGCAGCTCTAGAGCTACATAAATAGTACCAGAAACTGAGAAATAAAATGAGACTAAAGTAAAAGCTGGGCAAAAATAAGATATGCATTGTGAATTGAAGTCTATTTGCCAATATTGTGCCCATAGAAATATAGAACTGCCAGGCTATAACCTCTAAAAGTAAGGTTTAAAATTGAAATGCTGACAGGCATTCATTTACAAGAACTGGCCATTACTAAAAGCAGAAACCAAAGTAACAGGACAGCCTGACATTCATGCCCTATGAATACACTGTATGAGATTAGTATTTGACAGACTCTCACAGAATGTTAGGGATTGGAAGGGACCTCGAAAGATCACCTAGTCCAACTCCCTCCTGCCAGAGCAGGATCACCTAGAGTTGGTCACACAGGAACACATCCAGGTGGGTTTTGAATGTCTCTAGAGAAGGAGACTCCACAACCTCCCTGGGCAGCCTTTGCCAGTGCTCTGTCAGCCTCACAGTGAAAAAAAATTTTCTAATATTTTTATGGAATCTCCTATGTTCCAGCTTGTATCCAGTGCTCCTTGTCCTGTCATTAGGCAGCACTGAAAAGAGCCTGGCACCGTCCTTCTGACACTCACCCTTGACATATTTATAAACATGAATGAGGTCACCCCTCAGCCTCCTCTTCTCCAAGCTAAAGAGACCCAGCTCCTTCAGCCTTTCCTCATAAGGGAGATGTTCCACTCCCTTCATCCTCTTTGTGGCTCTGCGCTGGACTCTCTCAAGCAGTTCCCTGTCCCTCTGGAGTTGAGGGGCCCAGAACTGGACACAATATTCCAGATGCGGCCTCACCAGGGCAGAGCAGAGGAGGAGAAGAATCTCTCTCAATCTACTAGCTACAACCCTCCTAACACACCCCAGGATGCCATTGGTCTTCTTGGCCACGAGGGCACATTGCTGGCTCATGGTCATCCTGCTGCCCACCAGGACCCCCAGGTCCCTTTCCCTTATGCTGCTCTCCAGCAGGGCAGTCCCCAACCTATACTGGCACATGGGGTTATTCTTTCCCAGGTGTAAAATTCTACATTTGCCCTTGTTGAATTTCATAAGATTTTTCCCCGCCCAGCCCTCCAGCCTGTCCAGGTCTCTCTGAATGGCAGCACAGCTTTCCGGTGTGTCAGCCACTCCTCCCAGTTTTGTGTCACCAGCAAACTTGCTGACAGCACTCTCTAATCCCTCATCCAGGTCACTGATGAATATATTGAACAGCACCAGCCCCAGCACTGACCCCTGAGGGACCCCACTAGACACAGGCCTCCAGCCAGACTCAGCCCCATTGACCACAACTCTCTGGCTTCTCCCCTTCAACCAGTTAGTGACCCACCTCACTACTTGGTCATCCAGACCACACTTCCTCAGTTTACCTATGAGGGTGCTGTGGGAGACCATAGACTCCTCATTTGCATACAAGCACCATAGCTCTATTCAAATTCCTAGCAGCAGCTTCTTTTACTTTTTTCTTCCCTCAGAAAGACAACCAAAAAGGCAAAGTTTTGGCTGCAAAATATTATTTGCATTATAATATGCACAGAAAATTTCTCTAGTGCAAAAATTAAGATTTCTAATAATAAATCTTCATCTGGGAACAAGTAAGAATGGTTGAGCAAAGCAAGTGAGCAAGCAGCCAGTAAAAATAGGTCAAGCCCGAAGAATATTTTTAAGCAAACAGCTTGAAGCTTAAAATAATTACATATTTTAGTAAGGAGATTTAACATCTCCAGGCATTTTACATGGATAAATCCTGTAAGTGTTTTCAATTAATTTGCCTTAAGCCAACAGCTTATTCATGAGCAGCAGCCAAGAACCAGTATTTCCCAAATTCATTCCATGTCATACTTTCGGTGTACATACCTCTAAGAAGCATTTGAGGCTGACCATTCTTAGTGATAGGCTTACAAAGCACATGAACTATGAATTTATTCTAATAGAGAAACAATATCTAATTACAAGAAAGAACAATTATTTTTTTCCCAGCTACCATTATTTGATCATGACATGCAGCAAGCACATAAACTTTGAATGAAGCTCAGGAAAGATCATCTGAAAACAGAATTTGTCCAAATGACGATATACTAGAAATCACCATTTGCTGTCTAAAACACATTCCTATCATTTTCTAAAAATTAAAAGTGACAAGCCTCTTCTGTCATAAAAATACTCAAGTGTGTCAATGTATTCATTAAAAGATTAACTAGTAAGTTTTACTGGGTTGAAAGGTCCTAAATGGGTCCTGTCAGCAGACAGTGAGTACTACCAGCACACTAACAATAGTGCAGTGTGAACTGTTTAGGAGTCTCCAAATCAGACACCTGAAAAAAACAGTTCACTTTAGTTACACTTAGACTGTGAATGGTTTTCTTTTCAGTGTCAGCCTTGAAGGAAAGTGAAATCAGTCAGGATTGGTGCTTATGTACAAAAGGAATTTTGAAGAACCGAGCAGTTTATACCTTTTGGCCAATAATGCCTAAAGAATATAAGAGCAACCATTTGTCTCATTGGTTTCTGCTTCTCAGGATCAGGAAGTGAGTTGGGTTCCTGTGTTGTTAAAATAAACTAAAGTATATTTCACCTAAAATCTTTGATCCCTGTTAAATACAATATAGATTTTTATTACAATTTAATAGCCTTACTGCAAAAAGTTTACTTGTTAGTTTATTAGCAATAATTGCAAAGATTAAAAAAAAATATCAGCTTCTTAAAAGAAAAAAAACGGAGAAAATTATTTGCCAGAGAACTTCTGTTCTAAAAAGGAGACGCAAATGAAGAAGAAACAATCACAGAAGAGAGAAACCCGGAGTAAGAGCATAACGAATTTTTGCTATTCTGTTAGGAGATCTGCTAAGAGTTATTTTTGCGTTTAGCTGACTGACAAATGGCGATATGAATCATGTATTTACTTGTCCAGAATCATAAGATTAATTTGATACATACACAGTTTAGGATGCCTAGATAAAAAGACTTTGCACAAGTTTATGTGAGTACACCCGACAGTTACTTACGTTCAGGACTTTTTTGTTTCCATTCATTATATTCCGCTGTAAAAGCTTTCACTTGCATCGTTAACAATGAAAGCTGTATAACAAGAAAAGAAACATCTCTTGAAGTGTGTTGAGTTGTATTGGAGTAAAATGAGATAGAACTGGGATAGAAATTCAGTTAAGTTTATACAGAAGAAAACAAAAACTTGAGATCGGTACTGGGAGCCGTGCTGTTTAACATCTTTGTCGGTGACACGGACGGTGGGACTGAGTGCACCCTCAGCAAGTTTGTCAACACCACCAAGCTGTGTGGTGTGGTCGACACGCTGGAAGGATGGGATGCCATCCAGAGGGACCCGGACAGGTTTGAGAGGTGGGTTAAGGTCACTTCTAACTCCAAACATTCTATGCTTCTATGATCTGTTATAATAAACGACTTATTCCTTCAAAGACTTAAGAAGCCACTTGAAGGGATCATGAAACATTTTTATTCTTTTTTTTTGAAAAGGGGGAAGTCAGAAGTAGCCATAGTTGCCATTTTCCTCCTAATCTCCTCTGTAATATCAGCCAATGACCACAACTGGAGACTCTATAAGCAATGATAAGGTTAAATGGACTGTACTTGATATGTGATGATCAAAAAATTATTGGCTTTCAAAACATCAGTAATCAAATAAATATTCTACCAAAACTACATCTGTGGATTCAACAAAAAATGCTTTAGAACTAGTGCTCTAGCTCACTGTAATCACAAAAAATATAGGAGCAATAAGAAAAAACACCAGTTCAGGAAAGTTTATTAAAAAATCCAAACTAAACAGCCATATATTTTTTAAAATGTACTTATTTTTGTATCTTACTATGTTCTGGAGAAAGAATACAGTTGCAAGAAAAAGTATGTGAACCTTTTGGAATTTCATGGTGTTCTGCAGTAATTTGTCATAAAATGTGATCTAACCTTCATCTAAGTCAAGAGTATTGACAAATATAATATGCCTAAAATAATAACACAAAACTGGTTCTGATCCATTTGGCTGCCTATGTTAGTCATTTACTTGTGTGGCAGGACTGCATGTAACATTTTTGCTATATCTAAGTGCAACTTTACAGTACTTGCTAGACACATATTTCAGAATACAGCTTCAAAGTTAATAGGTAAAGCTGTCAGCTTTAGAGAGTAAGTGAAGATAATTTAGTTTGCCTCTTTTGGAAACATTATATCTTTACAGAAAACTAAATATTTTGTGGAGAACAAGAAGAGAATAAAATACTGCCTTACCTTGCCAGCCGACATTGGCAGTGTGTATGTCTGTCCAAGTGTTAGCCTGTTCTGACACTTGGTAGAAAACAAACAAAACATGAACAATGCCTACTCTTCCCTTTTGGAAGAAAATCCCACAATGCTTAGAAATTCCAGCAAGAATCATTTAATATAGGAATAAAAGAGTTTTGACTTGGCCCCTACCACCTCCCTCAAAGCCTGACCCAGAACAGCAAATTAGTAAATATTTTGAAATCATACCACAATAAAAAAGTGCAACTTCAATTAATTGAAAATTAGAAAAGTAGCAGTTAACAAAATGTTTATAATTTGAGGGAAAAGTTACAAGGTAAAAGTTGATATGGGGAAAGTCACGAACAGATGAAGAACATGAGAAACTGGGAAGGCAGTATTATGGACAAGCTGTTGACAAGTTAACACGCTTACTGCTACTATCCTGGCTCTCCAAACAGTGCAATCACTTTATAAAACACATTTTTAGTTTAAAGTCATTTAGGGCAATGTACTATGCACTTTGGAATTGGTCTAATTTTTAGAAGTGCACTACATCAGCTCCCATGACTGCAATGGGATGTTTATCAAGTCCGAAATTCAGGCCACCAGAGATAGCCAAGGCTCCAGCATGAGACACTTGCTAAATCTGTTCTTCTTTTGTAAGTCAGCAACTTAACCTGCCCCATGACAGGGCAGGATGTATTATACTAAGCAGTAGAACTACTAAGCAGCACTTTGTCTTGCTGTTAGTGTTTTGGAACCAAAACACAATACAGGATTTCTCCAACAAAACCTGCTAAAGTTGACTCACAACCATTGGAACATTACATTGTAAACTATATAACCTAGGAGCTAATACAGTGACTGTTCGTTGTTTAAACTTTTTCCTGAAACATGTGTGCATCTAGGATGCAACAATCAGCAAGTAATAAAAATCCTGGTTTTATCAACCTCCAAAAATGACAGACATTATCACTTCCTGTACTGTTTTGGGGATGCTGGCAACGAGATATGAGATCACAGAATCACAGAATGTTAGAGGTTGGAAGGGACCTCCAAGATCATCCAGTCCAGCCCCCTGCCAGAGCAGGATCACCTACAGTAGAGCGCACAGGAACGTGTCCAGGCGGGTTTTGAATGTCTCCAAAGAAGGAGACTCCACAACCTCCCTGGGCAGCCTGTGCCAGTGCTCTGTCAGCCTCACAGTGAAAAAGTTTTTTCCTCATATTTTTATGGAACCTCCTGTGTTCCAGCTTCCACCCATTGCCCCTGGTCCTGTCAATGGACGTCGCTGAAAAGAGCCTGGCTCCGTCCTCCTGACATTCCCCCTTGACATATTTATAAACATTGATGAGGTCACCCCTCAGCCTCCTCTTCTCCAAGCTAAAGAGACCCAGCTCCTTCAGCCTTTCCTCATAAGGGAGATGCTCCACTCCCTTCATCCTCTTTGTGGCTCTGTGCTGGACTCTCTCAAGCAGCTCCCTGTCCTTCTTGAGCTGAGGGGCCCAGAACTGGACACAATATTCCAGATGCGGCCTCACCAGGGCAGAGCAGAGGGGCAGGAGGACCTCTCTTGACCTACTTGCTACTCCCCTTCTAATACACCCCAGGATGCCATTGGTCTTCTTGGCCACGAGGGCACATTGCTGGCTCATGGTCATCCTGCTGTCCACCAGAACCCCCAGGTCCCTTTCCCCTGCGCTGCTCTCCAGCAGGGCAGCCCCCAAAATAATCAACATTCTAACTTCCCTTCTAACCTGAAAATTTTAAAGAAAAGTTCACATCGTCTGAAGTGGTATCAGACAAAACTTCTGTTGATAACTTATGACAATACTTCAGAAACATAGACATCGGATTCATTGTACTGTGGGCTGTCTATACTTCATTCTACTTTAAGGTTAAAATTATTTTAATTCAGCTTCTGATACCTTAAATGCTTTGAATCTACAACTCAGAACTCAAGTAAATAGTATATAAATACCACACAAAATTGAGAGAAGCATTTAAGACTCTCAAAGTGTAATTTAGAACATGAGCTTTCATCAGACTCAGCGGAATCTTGATGCATAGCATTCCCCCAGAACTGTTAAAAGTTTATAACTCCTGGATGCCTGCAAATAAAAATAACTCACTCTAAAATGTTATTAATATTAGACCATATATTGAGAGAAATAAATTTTAGTATTAAGGATGTAATGTAATTGTCAGTTTACATGAACATATGGCAATATTTGTACCCTGCTGACCCTCTCTCTCCTGTAACATCTGAAGCACGTGTGAACAGTAGCTGAATCCCATCTTGCGTGAGGCCAAAGGAAGGATCTCAAGTCTTAGTGTGCTGATGCTACCAGAACACCAGTAAATAGTTTCAATTTCCCTAGTTTTAATACACACCTTCATTCGGTTTAACTAAATCATAACATCAACACAACGTAAACAAAGTTTGACATGGCAAGGCATTCTTAACCCCTGCCAGCACTTCTACCTTTGTCCCTTCTGAAGGTCTCCCCCCCCCTTTTTTTCTCTCTCTTGCTTTGTTGCAGTAGTTTCTTTGGAAAAGGTGAGGTAAACATGCAGTGAAGGATGGGGAGATGAAAAGAAAAAAGCTGAGGGAAGTTCACAACAAATCTAGTCTTATCGGTTGTGATTTGTGTACCTGTTCCATTTCATCCCAAATACTCTCACATTCAGCCACGAGTTCTTCCTTGGCCTTTGAGTCACTGACAGCTTCTGGTAAACATACAGCCTATTATCAAGTAAATAGAACAGTTACTACGAATATTTACAATAATTATTAACACGTTATTGAATCATACCTTCTACTTCAGGCAAAATACATAACACAGCAATCCCTCTAAATCCAAAGCTTTCAATTAACTCCCCTATATTTCTAGATATCACCCAATCATTCAGTAAAATCAGTTAACTATATTACTGTAGCAAAATTTGAAGACACTAATGTTTTTTAAAAAACATTCACAAAATCTTAAATTTTCAGAACTGCTTTTGTTATTCACAATGCCATTTTTTATTTTCTGACAACTATATTACAGAAACAGTAAGAGAATTTTACATGGACAAACCCACACTTTTCCATGTATCTGCAAAGATCTTAAGCGTAGTTACTTCTGCTCTGTCTTCCAATAAATGTCCTAATCTATTTCTCCCTTATGACAGCTTGAATTCATAATATTTTTGATTAGCAAACTAAAGTATCTGGAAGGTTAGTAGAAAAACAATCAAAAGAATCTTAAAGATACACAGGTAGCCAAGGAAAGAGAGCACCTCTACAGCCAAGAGAAAAATCAATCCAAGCTAAATTAATAAGTTTGAGCAGCTGTCGGGGCAAATAGAAACACATACAAATTCAGAAATTAAATTCTAGTTATATCTATAAAGAGATACATGAACGATAATAGCAATTAGGAGGGAAAATAAAAAAAAAAAGACCAAAATGACATTCAAATGGAAATTTTTCAAGGTGAAACAACTAACAAGAATTTCCTAGATGTAAAAGAGGCAGGAAGGCTTTAAAAATACTTAAATGGATTATTAAATCGATGTTGAGGATTAGGGTTGGGCTGGTCACTGAACACTGACAGATCCTCTCTACCCCCTCTCCCTCCCCAAACAGGAATGGAATAAGGCAGAGAGACTTATGGATTGGGAAAGAAAACTAAGCCAGCTTTAATAAAACAATAGTAATACTAATACGGGAATACAGGTACCCACACAGCCGCTCACTCGCTCCCCCTTCACTGCTGAACAGGGGAGAAAATATTTCCAAGGGTTCCGGGTTTTTGACATAAGGACAGGGAGATCACTCTCATTTACCGTCCCGGGCGAAACAGACTCAGTTTTGGGGAAATTAGGTACATTTATTAAGAGAACTAATCAGAGAGGAGTAGTGAGAAGTAAGAAAGAGCAAACAGATCTTAAACAGAACACCTTCCCCCCATCCCTCCCTTCTTCCCGGGCTTAACATCAATCCCGGTTTCTCCACCTCCTCCCCCCGAGCGGCGCAGGGGGACACGGAATGGGGGCTGCGGTCAGTTCATCCGACGTTGGTTCCACCGCTTCTTCATTCCGGGGGAGGACTCTTCACTCTTCCCCAGGGCCACTGTGGGGTCCCTCTCACGGGAGACAAGCTTCACGCTCTCTTCTCCGCGTGAGTCGTCCCACGAAGGGCAATTCATCACAAACTGCCCAACGCGAGACACCTCACGAGGGGCAGCCCATCCCTCGTGAGTCTGAGGCGCAGTCCTCCGGGGGAAACTGCTCCAGCGTGAGCCACCCACAACGTCCCAAAAGTCCCACCGGCCAACCTGCTCCAGCGTGGGCATTCCCTCTTCCACGGGCTACAGGTTCCGGCAGCAACTTGCTCTGATGCGGGCTTCCCACGGGCTACAGTCCCCTTTCAGGCATCCACCCACACGGCGTGGAATCCTCGGTGGACATCTACGCGGTGATCCTCACGGTGGACATCTGCACCTCGCCCATGGGCTGCAGGGGGACAACCCGCTTCACCATGGTCTTCACCACGGACCCGGGGGACTCCTTCTGCTCCGGCGCCTGGAGCTCATCCTCCCCGCCTCCTTCTTCACTGACCTTGGTGTCTGCACAGATTCTCACTCCTCCATCTCTGTGCCAGCTGTTACGGCGCAGTTCTTTTTTCCCGTTCTTAAACATGTTTTTCACAGAGGCGTTCCTCTGCTATCACCTTACTGATAGGTTCAGCCTTGGCCAGCGGCGGGTCCCTCTTTGTAGCCGGCTGGCATTGGCTCTATCAATCTTGGGGAGCTTCTAGCAGCTTCTTACAGAAGCCACCCTGCAGCTCCCCCCCCCGCCGCCGAAAATCTGGCCAGGCCAAACCAAAACAAGAACTATATACAAATATATACAAACCGGTACCAAACCCGAGTCCCCCCTCCCCCAATAGCACTCCCCACTGATGCTGCAGAGCAGGCGGCACTGGGGCAGCCCCAGGCCCAGCAGCAGAGGGGAGCTGAATACAGGAGCTGGATTCAGGAACTCGGGATGGAGATCAAAGGCAGAAAATCAGACGGAGTCCTCCCTGGAGGTCCGCCATTGAAGAGGACTCTCCCGTGAGAGTCTTAACACCCGTCATCCCTCGGTTTTATGCCGAATACGACATACATGTAGCGGAACCCTCTTGCTGGACCCACGCCCGGTCTGTCAGTCTCTGGAGGTTGTAGCCTTTCCCGGGGCGGAGCGGGAGGGCAGGGTCTCGAGCACCGGCCAAGCCTCAGGGGCCGGCCCGCTCCCTCTCCAGCGGCCCCACCGCCCCAACGGCCACCACCCCCTACCCCCGCGGCCAGGCGCCGCGGCTGCCCCGACTCCACGCCCGAGGGGCTGGCTCCCTCCCATCGCCGAAGCCCGGGAACCCCCCGCGCTGGAGGGGGCGGCGGTGCTCGGGGCAGCCGGTGGTGCCGCGGGGCCGAGCTTGGCGGCCCCTCCCTCCCCCCGCTCGTTCCCCTCCGACCGTTACCATTGCGGCTCCGCGGTGCGCTCAACCCCGACGTCTCCCCTGCGCGCGCTCCGCGCTCATTGGCTGCGTCCCATCCGCGCTGATTGGCTGCGCCCTGGCTGCGTCAGTATACAAGCGCCCGCAGTCGCGGGTCGGCAGCGGTCGGTGAGAAGGGCGTCTTCAGGTGTGGAGCGCAAGCGGAAGCAGCTCGAGGCGGTGAGCGGCAGCGAGGACACAGAAGCGGCAGTAGCAACAGCAGACGAGGAGGAGGAGCGCTGGGTTGGGCCGCTACCGGGGGAGGCCGCGCAGGCGAAGAAACGGAGAGGTAAGGGGAAGGAACGCAGCCTCCGCCCCTTCTCTGGGGAGCGGCTCGGGAGGAGTCCGTGGCGCCGCCCCCGGCGGCGTCCGGAGCGGTGGGGTCTCCTCGGCGCTACAGGAACCGCTGGAAGCGGGAGCGCGGCCCTGGAGCGGGGGGGTGCCTGGCAGCCGGGCCCCCTTCGGGCTGTGCCGAGGGGAGGCCGTTTCCTGAAGCGATGTCTCGTACGGAAAACGATGGGGCTGCGGGGGGACTCCTCCGGCGCGGTTATCGGCCGCGGCCGCCGCGTTTCTGGTTGTTCCGGAGGGCGCCGTGGGGCTGAGAGGCCTCGCTTTGCGGTGCCGGCGTGACAGAAGCCGCGCCGCTCGGGGCTGCGGGGTCACCCGTCGTGCAAGTCACCGCCCGGAGCAGGAGGAGCCTCCAGGCTGTGCCTCGACTTGTGTTATTTAAGTGTCCTGGGATCCCCAAGGGTGGAAAAGACGTCTGAGGTCGTCAGTCCAGCGCTACCACGACCGCTAAGCCGTGTCCCACAGTGCTATGTCAGCGTGCTTTGTCAGAGTCTCGCTGTAGCATACATGTGAGTTTAGGGGTGTTCAGCAGATACAAAGCCGCCACTGTGCAGGAGCCCCCTCCGCTGCCAGAATCCGGCCAGGCAAACCCAATACATCTTGTAAAAATTGGACACAAAAACAGAAAGCCAGATAACTTCAGGTCGGCCTGGTAAGCGATGAACTAGGCAGGTGCTAACATGTAGAATTTAAGCTACAATACTTGTGTGGCATCTTGAATCTCTTAACAGCACGGATATGTTTGGTTTTGGAAGAGTGAGGGTGGTCTTCCCTTTTCTGGTAGTAACTTAAAACTTGTTATTTTTTTATATATATATATATATACACACACACACACACAGACGTTGGGATAGCTGAGGTAGTACTTGCTTTAAAAGTGGGCATCTCTATGCGTTGAAGCGAAGTTTGAGTTGTTTTAGTCTACCAGAAATCTAAAAGTCTCAATACGAAGCCACAGTGGTAAACCTCTCTTATTATGTTTTTGTGAACTCCCAGCATAGTCTTGACTAAAATGGGAGTAAGCTATTCGAGTGCAAGTAAGGGAGGACAGAAGCCAGATGTACACTTCTTTTGGGAAGAAAATAATCTTTATTTTTGTGGTTTTTTTCTGTTTAGTTCTGGAATTTGAACATGTTTATCTTGAAAATCTACCATGTGCTTAGATGTATGAACGCAGTTACATGCACAGAGATGTCATTACACATGTAGCATGTACTAAGTAAGTGTCTTTTTTTTCACTATCTCATTGTATTTTTTATATGCTATGAAGTTTTTATTGTCCAGAGGCAATATTATAAGTTTGGGGGTTTTTTTAAAACTTAAGTGCAAAGGAAAGGGCTTACTGAGACACCAGGTAATTGTCTAAATAGACTAAAACAGGATCTTAAAATCCTTATTGCAGTGTGAAATACATACAGGAATAAGAGCAGCTGACTGCGTCAGAACAGAATATGATTCGGCAGAACTGCACAGATTGAGCTGGGTTTTTTTTATTATATTTATAAAGTAACATACACGCAGGCATACATTAGTAAGTAGGAACTAATGTGAAACCAGGCCTAAAATGATAAATTTAAGTTTTTTAACAAAATAGCATAATAATATTATTCCTTTTAACTATATAAATGTATGTATTTATTTGATTTGGATTGTTTACTTTTCGTATGTTAACCCACAGTGCATTAAAACACTTGTTTGGTTTTCTGGGAGTCATAGTACCTGTTCAAACAGATTGCCACAGTATTTTGTTTAAAGTTCATTTTCTACACAAGGTTAAAATGCAAGTTACTGCCCAGTGTAAAAATGCATAACGTGTTTATCTGTCTTTTTGTTATTTTTCTTTTTTAATTTTATTTTTCTTTTTTAATTATAGGACAGATTTTATCATAACAGCCAGTCATGATGGCCGTGTAACATTTTGGAAAAAATAGAAGGAGGGATTGAGTTTGTTAAACACTTCCGGAGTCACCTAGGTGAGAGATTTTTTTTTCTTGAAATGACTGCACTGTTTCCTTCTTCTTGCTCTTATTTGTATGATGAGGGAGTGCAAATAAAGACGAGAGGGGGTTTGGGATTCTTTTCCTGCAGGGATTAAGTGTTTTATATCTTCCTTTATTCCCCTGTCCTGTTATGTTTTGCTACCAAACTGCAGGAGGAACGTAGGGTGAGAAAAAACGTGTGTGACTCCTGCACAGATCCACGACATCCTTTGCATTGCCTTGTGCTCCGTCTGCTGGGAGAAAGTCTGGGATGTGAAGAAACTCTATTTAAAAATAAGCAAGCAGGCTACTCGAAAATCCAGAAAAGCTGAAAAAGATGTTATTTTAAGTAAGGTTTCCCTCATGTCTCATTTTTCTGAGTTTTTTTCCCTGCAGTAGGGACAAACAATTATTTTCATCTGGAATGAAGGATGTCCATTTCTAGTTTTTTAACAGTATGTTACCTTTTTATAGGGGTTATCGAGAGCATTGCTGTTAGTTCAGAGGGAGCATTATTTTGTTCAGTTGGAGATGACAAAGCAATGAAGGTGTTTGATGTAGTCAACTTTGATATGATCAACATGCTGAAACTTGGGTAAGTTCTTAAATTTTTTTTTTCTGGATTATAAGTGAGGGTTATTTTGCTAAGATAGAAGTCAATAATTGAGTTTCTTTAGGCGTTTTTTTTTTTTTCCCCTTAGTCAGATGAAGCTGAGTAAGTTGCATTACCCAAAGTACATCCAGTGGCTGAAGACTGCCTGACTGAATAGAAAAAATTATGACTCAATATACACAGTAAATGATTGTACTGATATGTACATTGAGTAGGTCTGTGCCTTTTGTTGGTGTCAAAGATTATGTGCAGAGATGTGATGTTTCTCAAAACACTTAGCTAGGCCTATTTTTTTTCCTGTTGTTTTGGACTGAATTTAAAAGTTAGAGCCAACTAGCAGTTCCAGTCAAGAAGGCATTTGGCCTGTGTGTATTGTCTTATTTGTTATGGGGATAGACATTTCCTTTTTCTCCTGGAAAGAGTGCCGTTGTTTTCCTTAGTCTCTCTGTTGGATTTCTGCAGTTATACAATATATTGTATCAAGCTTCTTCAAGATATAGTTCCAGTAACATCCATTTCTGTAACAATATCTGAGGGTAGGTTTTAAGTGTCCGAGGGTCATTGAATGCCGTACCAAGAATGGTGGAAATATTGATGTTTCCACAAGCCTTTTAAAATTGGAAAACTCACTCCTCATAGTTTGCTGTTGTTGATTAGTTGTGAAACAAAATGGAAGTGTAAACTTGGAAAAAAATGCTTTTTCAAAACACTTGTATAACAGTTGTATTATCTCCTTTCCTGGTTATAGTTTCAGTATCATCCTCCAGATAATGTGCTTGGCTATAGGAATTGATTCCCTCTTGGCTACCAGCTGTGGAAAAACTTCTGGCTGTGTTTTTTCTTTATGAGAATCTTTACCAGACAGGCATGGAATATCCAAATTGTTAGTGTCTGTCACTTGTCACATCTACAGCATCTGTTAGGGTCGTGAAAGGATATTGGTTATGAGTTTCTTGTGGAGACTGTGTAATTTCCTTGTGGTCTGTCATGTAGTGTCCGAGTTCTGATTCTCAAAGTGTTTGCTTAAAGACTTTTTTTAAAACAGACATATTATTGACTGTGCCTCTGGCTGGTTTCAGTTGTAGAGTATGTTTTTGGTAGTGGCAAATGGGTTCCATGTCGAGGTTCGCCGATTCCCAGACCATGATTAATGTAAATCAACACCAAGTGTATTAACACCGTTTTTATTTACCAATCATCAAAGAACTAACACGGATGTGGTTGAATTGCCCACTTAACGCCGTTAACGCGCCTCCCGGTAGAGAGCCGTTAGCGGGAACAAAAGGAGCGGCCCGGCCCCGGCTCCCCTTTGACCGGGACTGGGAGGAGCGGGAAGGGGAAGGTGAGCCCGGCTCGGCAGCGGCCGCCTTGGGGCGGGCCGGAGGGCGCCCGACTGCCCGGGGCCATCGCCCCGTATCTGCCAAGGGCCCGCCGCCGCCTGTGGTGTGTCCCCCTCTGGCAAATCGCCGGGAACGGGTCTGGGGGACGGTGGGGGCTTCTGAGGGGGGCCACCCCTCCCTCTCCCGGCTTGACTTCTTCAATTTTGCGGCCCGGGCTCCAAGCCCTGCCCGCCCCCACAGCTCCACCGGCGGACGGACGGGGCAGGAGGCTCAGCAAGTGCTGGGTCAGCCCCGCACCAACACGGGCAGGCGCCGGGCAGGCTCAGAAAAGGCCCAGACTGTTTGAGACATTGGTTTTGCAGTCCCTCACACCATCTTAAGTGCATTCAGAACACTTAGTGAGTATAGGGGGATTGTCTTAATTTTACACGTCGCTTTTTGGTTGGGTTTTGTGATTGTTCTTTTTTTATTAGTGTTGCTTGGAGAAGCTTGGTTTTAACAGTATTGGATTTTAGAAAGAGATGTTAGCAAAGCTAGTAACTAAAGTTCAAAATTTGCTTCTGATATTTGATTTCAAGTTTATAGCGTAACTCACTTCTTATCCAAGTAACACCAGACCTTATTTGTTTTTTCTCTTTCCATTCTTTGTTGCAGGTACTACCCTGGCCAGTGTGAGTGGGTGTATTGCCCTGGAGATGCCATATCTTCTGTTGCAACATCTGAGAGGAGCACAGGAAAAATATTCATATATGATGGACGAGGAAATAACCGGCCACTTCATGTTTTTGATAAACTTCATACATCCTCTCTTACTCGGATACGGTTGAACCCTGTCTACGAAGTAGTAGTTTCTTCTGACAAATCTGGAATGATTGAATACCGGACTGGTACTCCTCATGAATATAAGTTTCCCAAAAATGTGAACTGGGAATATAAAACAGATACTGATCTGTATGAGTTTGCTAAATGCAAGGCTTACCCATCCAGTATAAGTTTTTCACCGGATGGCAAGAAAATGGCCACTCTTGGGTCTGACAGACAAGTTAGAATTTTCCGGTTTTTGACAGGAAAGCTTATGGGAGTCTTTGACGAATCTGAGTGTAAGTTTGGTCTTAATTCTGTTTTTTGGGGTCTTTATTTCAGCTAATTTGCCAGCACATACACCAAAATTATCATCTACTTCTAAAGCTGAACTTCATTGCCATATTTTTCTTGCAGAAAAAGGTTTTTGCTGTTCCTTGCCTCTTGTATTACTTTGCTCCAGAATTAATGATTAGCAATTTATGTTAGTTATGTACTGAAACCGAGTTCTGTATTTTCGTTTGTTTTCATGCTGCTAGATTTATTTTTTTTAACTGGAAAACAGTTATAGAAAATGCCTGTTTCAAATAGCATCAAAATAATGAATTAAACATGTTGTCCTCTAAGAACTTTGTTAGACAGCTACACACTGTCTTTTGCTTAAACCTAGTATTGCAGCATGCCTACTGGGTCATTAAAATAAGGTATTACTTCTATTTATTTAAATTCTGAAGTTTGAGTGGAGTAGTCTCACTCGTGCTGTATTTTTTTTATATTGAGTTCTGTATTTTTTTTTAAGCATGTGAATCAGCTTTTTGCTCTATGGGAAACTTAAATTATATTCATGTAGAAGCAATTTTGGTTTTTCTGTAGATGTTTACTGAACTTCAGCAGATGAGACAGCAGCTACCAGACGTGGAGTTTGGCCGACGTATGGCAGTTGAGCGTGAGCTGGAGAAAGTGGATGCAGTGAGATTGATTAATATAATTTTTGATGAAACTGGACACTTTGTTCTCTACGGAACAATGTTGGGCATTAAGGTCATAAATGTAGAGACTAACAGGTAAGTTCCAGTGACACGTGTTGGCATAAACATGTTTCAAAGTTTATATTCAGTCAAATTTATACTATATTTAAGACTTGGTATGATGGGGGTCTGTAATCTTCTGTTGGAGTTTGGGAGCCTCACATTAGATACCTGCATTCTTAGTAATGAGCCATTGCAGTTTAAAGCTCGGTGAAATGAGGTGAAAATTTGGCAAGTGCATTTGTATTAAAAGTGTATAATCAATTTATCTCTGGCTAAATGGCTCTGACATAAAGCAAATGTGGATCAGGCAATTGGCATTTTGTTGGATAAGGAGGCTGACTGAAGAGGGTCCTGTCGGAGAGCCGGTCAAGACAATGACAAATCCCACTGATATGGCTACAAGTAGTTACCCTTTATTGCTCCAGACAGCTCAATATATACACTTAAACAGTGCCCACACGCCTGCCCCTTAACAGAGTTGGTCAGTTACAGGTTCACACGCGCCAGCGTTTTATTGGGTAATGCCATTCCACTATGCAAGCGGCTCTCACCCCCCCTTTCTCCCCCGGCAAGGCTCTTCACAAAACAGATAAAACCTCCTCCTCCCTGTGTTCCAAGGCAGCTTCAAGGACAGAGCCTCTGTTTAGGCCTAAGCTGGGTTGTCCACGCTTTTAAAGTTATACCGCACCTCTGCTCCACAAGAAATTCCTCTACAGCTGACTAATAAGCTATGTAGCAAGTTTGAATAGAGAAGCATCAAAAGAATTAGTAAATCATTTTGGGAGTTTTTGATTTTTGCTTTGAGTCTTGCAGTCAGAAAGGAGATGATCTCTAACTGTGAACAGCTAACAGTATTTATACCTTTTCACATTTTACTGCAGGTGTATTCGTATCTTGGGAAAACAAGAGAACATCAGAGTGATGCAACTAGCTTTGTTCCAAGGAGTAGCAAAGAAACACCGTGCTGCGATCACTATTGAGATGAAGGCATCTGAAAATCCTGTTCTCCAGAATATCCAGGCAGATCCAACAGTAATATGCACAGCTTTTAAAAAAAAATAGATTTTACATGGTATCATATGTGTGACTTCTTTTTAAATAACTGCATTCTTGCATTAGTGTGTTCTTTGATTATTTTTTTTTTTACTTGCACCTTTCCAGTGCTTTTTCTTGAATATGTATGAACACAACTTTTCCAGAGGAGTCTCTTTATATTGCAAGTATATTCTATAATTTCAAGCTTGAACTAAATTGACTAGGAACAGCTTTGTGGTCTTAAATTTATTCATTATTGCTCAAGCAGTTAAATAAACTTGGATGATTTTGGCTGTCTAAATTGTAGTTCTCCAAGAAGACTATAGGCTTTTGTTCTAGTTGGGGGGAAAAAACCCAAACTCCTAAGAACATTTTTAAAACTATATCCAGATCTTAAAAAGAAACAATAATTAACTGTATTAATTAGGTAATAAAAAAAAAATTCAGAGCAGCATCAGGACTCCGTAGCACCAAGCACATTATGGGCAGCTAAGACAGGAGTCATCTTCTCGTTCACGATCTAGGTTTTGGGTGAGATGCAATGAATAAGCCAAGCAGGAAAGCAGTTCCGGACTAGTTAGTAATTTATCTGTGATATGATCACCATAGAGGTTAGAAATTTGTCTGTTTTTTACTTGTGCTTGAGTTTAGTCATGTTTTATGTCGGAGCAAGACAGTATACTTTCTAAAGCTATGTGTAATTGGTGTATAGTGTATATCGTGGAGTATACTGCTACGAACTACTTGACAAAGTGAGGATGCAAAGTTAGGCAAAATCTGGAAATGTTACTCACTGTTAGAGAAAACATGACTATATGCATGCAGAAAGATTAGTGATTGTCATTTGATATGTAAGTGTACTAAAGTGGGTGCTCTTATATGTATGTTCTGTAATTACTATAAAAATCCTGTTTATGAGATTTCTCCTGTTACGAGTTAAATTTGCTGCTTTTTTTTTTTCTTCGGCTTACTAAACGTGAACCAGAAGATACAAAGAGTGCAGATTCTGACAGAGATGTATTTAATGAGAAACCTTCCAAAGAAGAGGTCATGGCAGCCACTCAGGCAGAAGGTCCCAAAAGAGTTTCAGACAGTGCAATCATCCACACAAGCATGGGAGATATTCATATCAAGCTTTTTCCTGTTGAGTATGTATTTTGTAGTTCTTCTGTTACTTCATTTTTCTTTCTGTGGTTTTTGATGGAAATATCCAAGATTTCTATTTCGGGATAGGAATATTTTTTCTCCTTTTTTTTTTTCCTGCTTTGTTTCTCCACAGTTTCATAATACGTCAGACTACAAAGGTAACTTGTGACAAACAAAGTAGGGTAAAACTAGGTGTAAATAGTAGTTTGGCAACACAGGTTTTTTACGACTTTTGCTTTTATTCAACATAACTATATTAACATATTATATATATTATAATAATTAATATATTTCAAGGTTTTTGCTTTTCTTTAATTAGTGACTTAAGCAGTTTATTCCTTTCTTAAATTTTGTTCTTTTTCTAAGCTGTGGATAGGTCATGATGCTCTTCTGTGTGAGCCACATGTTCTTGTAAGGCAGTGCAGTTTGATTACATCTCGAAAAAGAATGATGGTGTTGGCAGCAGCAATAGATTTGGCAGTAGGTCTGTGTAAGCCAGACAACAAGTAGTTTGCAACCTCCAGTTGTGGCCATTATACTACATTTTGTGCTGTTGCAGCTCTTCCAAGAGCAACATAAAATTTATACCAGTGTATAATGTTAGTGCTGTGTGTATCCCTAACCACGCATACAACTGAAAGAGTTTTATGCGTAACATTAGCGTAAAATTGTTAGCATTTCTTCTGTGTGAGGCTAATATATGCAAAGGGGTTGTTACAAAACAGTAAATTTATATATATTGCCATACATTGAAACTTAAACCATTTAAGTATAGTCCATGTAGATCATGTTTTGTCATAAGCACAGGTCAGGCAACACAACCTCAATTCTACCCTGTAGGACTGGTGGTCTTCTATTGCTTCTTTCACCCGTGGCTTCTTGCATCAAGCCCTAGTTTGCATGCATGCCATTGCTAGGTGCTTCACTGCAATGTTTTGTATGCAATTTTAAATTAAATACAGTATTACCAGGCTTAGTTATTGTTAGGCTTGTCTGTCCTTTTTCTGGTGTTTCCTCCCAGCTGAGCTTTGAATTTAAAATCTCTTTAAGATGAACGTGATTAAAAATTTTAAGAAGAGAGTATAGGATGTGGCTTTGTATATGCTCTTTAAATCTTCAGCCACGTGCTTGTGGAATCAAGTTGTGAATGGTGATGTATTGCTCAGCAGGAACTGGAGCTATCATCTTGTCTCTGTTCCACTAGTTATGTCACAGGCACTCTGTTTCACAAGATGGTTTAGGATATCACTAAGGCCAGGCTGATGTTCTTTCTCACAGCTGAAGTAATTCTCCAGCTATGGACTCAACCTGGCTATTTTCTTCTTTACTGGGAAAATGTGTGTGACTGTGTAAACCTGTCAATGTAGATCTACCCTGGGCAATAACCCGTTTTACAAAACCAGTGGAAGAACTGTCACAATGAATTTTCACTCCGGGAGCAAATGTCCCAGATGTAAAAAAAAAAAAAAGTCACAAAAGGGAAGCTGTTGGTTGGGTTTTTTTTTTTTTCTCCTTTTTATTCCATCAACTGTAATAATCCACCTCTCACCCTGCTTCCAATCAATGTTAGTGGATAGCTTCAGAGGAAGATAACTGACCGCTGACTGCAAGCTCTTTCATAGAATCATAGAACAGTTCAGGTAGGAAAAGACCCTTGGGAAAATATTTAATATTAAACATGAAATTTTTAGGTTTTACTTCTCATGTGCAACACTAGACACCTTACATAACTTAATAGAATTATAGCAGTAAAAGAGTGAACAATTTTCTGCGCAGGGAGCATATGCTTCTTAATTGATTTTGTAAATAAACTGTGTAAGCAGAAAGCTAAGGAAGGAGCTGTCTAATCAGTGGTGCCCTGAGCTAGGTTTTATGGAAGTCATTTGGTTTGTGACTATCCTGGTTAAACCCTGGACAGCAATGAAGCCCCGACACAGCCCCTCACACACTCGCATCCCCGTGGGATGGGGGGGAAAAAGAATCAGAGGGGGCAAAAGTGAGAAAACCCATGGGTTGAGATAAAGGCAGTTTCATAGGTAAAGCCAAAGCTGTGCACTCAAGCGAAGCAAGGAATTCATTCACCACTTCCTGTGGTCAGGCTGGTGTTGAGCCACCTCCAGGAAAGCAGGGCTCTGTCATGTGTAATCATGTCTTTGGGAGACAAATGCCATCTCTCTGAACATCTCCCCCTTCCTCCTCCTTCCCCCAGCTTTGTATGCCGAGCATGGTGTCGTATGGTCTGGGTGGGATGTCCCTTGGGTCAGCTGTCCCAGCTGTGTCTCCTACCAACTTGTTGGGTACCTTCAGTCTCCTGTGGGTTGAAGAGCAGAAGGGGTCTTGACTCTGTGTGAGCTCTGCTCACCAATGGCTAAAATATCGCTGTGTTACCAGCGCTGCGGCTGCTGTCGTGTGTAATTGTGCAGCTTCGTCCTCTCAAGTTCTTTTTGCTTCCATCTCTGGTTTTGAGGATATGGGGATTTGATGTTTTCTCTTATTTGGTGAAAGCCCTTAGCACAACAGGGTCTTAGTCTCAGCTGACATCTTCATGGCCTTTCCATTGATACCGTGAAAAGCCAAGATCAGGACTCGATAGTCTTTGTGACTATTAAGCGGGTATTCTTTATTACAGTGCCGGGTGCAAGGGGGTCTCTCCTCAAAGCTTGCACACCGTTTTGACAAGCTGACAAATATTTATTACACAAAAGCCTACGTATTCTTGAGTGTAGGCTGGGTTAGTTCTAAGATAAGTGTGGTGGACCTCCTCCTCTTGTGGCATGCCCAGTGCTGTCTGTTGGTCGTGGGCCAGGGTCTTCTGGAGGGTTTGCAGTCCTCCTCCTCATCACCAGGTTCTTCTGGTGAACTATAGCCTGTACTCCCTTGTTCTTGCTGACAAGCAAGGTCTGCAGTCTTGGGGCACCCTGTGCCTCTTCATCTCACAGTAGCCTTGCATTCCGATCTCTGAGATAAGTCCCACTCAGAGCATCACAATGTGCGTATGGACCTATCTCACAATGCAACTGTTACCTAGTTCATTGCTGCTGCTTGTTAGAGGGCTTTTAGCTAGGAAATTTCCATCAGGCCCTTCTAGACAAGAAATTTCGTGTTACCGTGTCTATATGTACGCTAGCAGTTCCTGTTATCTGAGTGGTCTTGCAACAAAAGATTCTAAACTACTTGCAGTGTTAGTGGGCTTGACTATATGTTTACACTTTGCTAAACTATTCACTGCATTGGCAATGTCTGACTAGATGTTTTTACTTCTCTGTATCACCACTATACAATTAAGTATTTATTGTAGCCTGCGTTTTCTGTTACACGATTTTAGGTGCCCTAAAGCAGTGGAAAACTTCTGTGTGCACAGCAGAAATGGTTATTGCAATGGACACACATTTCATCGTATCATCAAGGTAACTTGTAAAACATTTTTTGTTGGTTTAAATAATGTACCTTTGTGGCCAGTCCTCCCTGTTAGCCCTTTCATTTCCCTTTTCAACAAAGGATTCCTGGAGTGGCTTCAGAGTTCACTGTAAAGTCTGAAAAACTCAGGTTCTGAACAGCTTTATCACTTACTGAAGTTGTTCAATAGTTGTTTTGCAACTGACAAGGTGGAAGAAATATGAAAATTGAGAGATCAATTCAGCAATCCTGCTTGACTCAAGAATGTTTCATGTCAGAAGGAGTTGCTTGTAAGATTTCTTTGTTCTCTTGCACCAGAGTCAAGCTGATACAGTCTTAAGTTTTTGCAGAAGGTACAAGTAGTCAGGTTTCTGTCTTTCACTAGCAGGAATGCTTTTTTTTCCCCCCCCCCACCACCACAAGTACTTGATTATAACTTAAAGAAGCTCTGAATGCTTTGTCCCTGTGCACAGTTTCTTAAAACTTGAGTTTTGTTGCAAGGTTTGAACTAAGTTGGGGGGGGGGGGGGGGGGAAAGTCACCTGGCATAAACCACTTCTGCTAATTTTTCTATGTGATGATGTAATAACATTTAATTTCTATGCAGGGTTTCATGATTCAGACTGGTGACCCAACTGGTACAGGAATGGGAGGTGAAAGTATTTGGGGAGGAGAATTTGAAGATGAGTTTCATTCAACTTTACGACATGATAGACCGTACACACTCAGCATGGCTAATGCAGGACCAAATACCAATGGATCTCAGTTTTTCATAACAGTAGTGCCAACTGTAAGTAATATTAAAAGCTCAATTTAAGGCCCGAAATGCTAGCTGGATAGTAAAAATACTTTTTTTTTTTCAGATGGAAAAAGGGGCAGACTAATACTATCTAAATTTCTTATTTTGCAAATAAATGCTGCACACAATGATTTACATGGTGTAGTCTTCACTGAAACTGTCCTTTAATTGTCAGCTGTGATCAAGAGGCCTTTTGCCCTTAGTTGGAATAAGGGCAGTATCAAATTCTTAGCGCATCAGGCATTTTTGCAATTGTACTTTATATTAACATACAGTTTCAACTTGATGGAAATCAAGCTCTTGCTTAGATTTTAAGATTTGAGATATGCTGCCAGGATGACTCCTTAATATCACCTAATTATAGATATGCAGAGAAGCCAATATTCAGGTTTGAAGACTTTCTGTGATCTGTGTACAATTTCAGAACCAAAAAACCTAATTTTGGTATGTGAATCAGATAGATACAAAACAAATCCTTGAAGGTAATACAGAAACTGCATTGCTAGAAACTAACCTCTATAATACTTTAAGAAAACAATTGAAAAGGGGAGTTTAAATGCATATGAATGTGTATTAGCTGCACTCTAATATTTTTACAGGCTAATATTTAAGTGCTGTTAAATTTTTTTTGTAGTTCAAACATACATAATGTGTCCATATTCACTTACTCTTGATCAATATCTTTCTGGTTTAGTACTTAACCTACATGCTACTTTACATTTTAACATATTTTCTTTCTCTTCCCATGCCCTCAACCAGCCATGGCTAGACAACAAGCACAGCGTCTTTGGACGGGTGACTAAAGGAATGGAAGTTGTTCAAAGAATGTCAAATGTAAAAGTGAATCCCAAAACTGACAAACCCTATGAGGATATCAGCATCATTAACATCACTGTGAAGTAAGTGAGGAGTTGAAGATTCCAGATTAAGAAGAAAAAAAAAAAAAGGCAAACAAAAGTCAGCATGGTGGGACCCAAAAAGAACATTTGTCATAGAATCATAGAATTGTCAGGGTTGGAAGGGACCTTAAAGATCATCTAGTTCCAACCCCCGCCATGGGCAGGGACATCCCCCACTAGACCAGGCTGCTCAGAGCCCCATCCAGCCTGGCCTTAAAAACTTCCAGGGATGGGGCTTCCACCACCTCTCTGGGCAACCTGTGCCAGTGTCTCACCACCCTCCTGGGGAAGAACTTCTTTGTAAGGTACAGTCTGAATTGATCCTTCTCTTTTTTATTAATTCCTGGATCTGAGAAGTGCCAGGGCAGAGCACTTACGAGTTCTACTCTTTTTAATGTACCTCAAGTGCCCCAAGTCTGTGTTTTTGGGAACTTTGTATTTTAAAGTAAAAACATTTGCATGTTTCTTACAGACTCTGTTTTGCATAGGAGAAATGCAATAAAAACAGAGGATAAAAGCCCCCACCACTTCTCCTGCAAGCATTTACAAAATAGGATCAGGGTATAGTCTGTAACTTTTTTTATGCTGATTTGCATATTTCAACTCTAATTAATCCTTTTCACAATACTGAAGTCTTTGACCTCTGTCATCTAAAAATGCTTGTGTACATGTTTACTGTGTCCCAGAACAATGGTCACCACTTGGAAAGCCAGTGCAGAGAGAGGCCTGTGCAAACTGTTGGCATTGCCAGCGATGTTTCACTCCCTAGGCTAAAATAATGAGGAAACAATGGAGTGTGTTTCTGGCTTCATTTTTACTCAAAGTTCCTACACACTTGGTTCAAAATAAATGACAGCAGTCACCTCAACTAAGCTTGTATCAGGTGTTTCTGAAGCAGCCCTCAAAGCTCAGATAACTTCTCAAGCTGTTATTACTACAGGGGCTAGTTAAGTCTACTCTGATACAGAAACATTCACATAACACCACTGCACTCGTATGGGACTAGGGAGTTTACACTTCTGGTACCTTCATTCATGAAATGAGATGTGATGCATGGTAATAACATTCAGTCCCTCAAAAGCTGCTACCACTAGGAAACTTGTCTGCAGTGAGATAAAGGGATAGGAGGAAACAGTAAAAAAAAAAAAATAAAATATTTACAGCACATTAAATGTAGCACACCTCTAGTCTGAGGAGGTTAGCCAAAAAAAAGGGCAAGTTTATTAATATACATTCACCAAGTCTGAGATACTTTTATTGAAAATTAATTTTCTGGGCAACTAACCTTGCAGCAGCTCATGAGCTGCTTACACTAAAAGAGCCCACCCTTTCAAGAAAACTTTACCCACTCCAGCAGTTCAGAACAAGAACTATCTCAGAGTAAAACCCCGAGGTACCATATGGTCCACAATAAATCTGAAGGTAGCATATAGTAAGACCACATCACATGGAAAAACACTTTTCAATTAGCTGAAACATACTATTTTTCAGCTGAGATTCTTTAAAGAAAGCCACAACGCAGTCACTGAATGTTTTATTTACTCAATTTCACAATTAAGTCCAAAATCTATGACACATTACTCAGTCTTTTCAAATAATCCCCACAGTAATGCTTGAGTGAGTTGTAGTTGAGGAAATATTGCGTTAGTACACTAAAAACTAAAGTTCAGTAGAACTGGTGAAACAAGCTTAAATTTGTAACTGGAGCAGTTTATATGTAGTATTAATTTATAATACAAATAAACCTCTTGGAGTACCTATTTACACTGAAGAGTTCACAGACAAATGCAACACTTTCACAGTTACTTCAAGTCATCTTAAATTCCATTTAAAAACACTTTTATGGTAGCATTCTCCATGTATCACAACCCATCCTTTGTACTCAAAATATGCTTTAAGTGAGACTTCTTTCTCTGCCTTCAGAAATGATGTCATAAAAAAATCTAAACTGGTCACCTTGAACATTTTGAAGTAGAAGTATAGTGAGAGTCGTATAACTACAGCATAAGCCAGCTAAAATGAAATTACAGAATCGGGATTTTTCTAAAGAATTCGTGTCTTCCCTGTTAATAATATTCTAGGAAAATGTATCTGCCATGCTTAGAACTTGTTCGTGTTTTAAAAAGAGCTATGAGGGGAGAGTCAGCCCTAACTATACCTGGGACTGCTCTGCAGCATGGGCTAAGCAGATGCTCGGGTCAGAGCAGCCAACTGTCTATTGTGCAAGAAGTTACAGGCAGAGATGGCTGGACAATTTTTAGTTCAATAGGTGCAAGAAAACACCTCTTACTCCACTGTAAACTATTTCCAGATTTACCAGGTTGTCGAAGAAAGTAAATACCCCTTCTTAGTACCTATGCACAGGCACTCCAAGTCCATTTCACAAATACATAACTACTTTAAAGCTTAGTGTTCTTTCAGCTACAATTCAAGTCATTAAACTGGCTGAATCTGAAGCTCCATTTAACACCATTTACATGAAATCTTAAGTAAGAAAAGAAAACTACAGGTGTCCTTATGAGGAAGGAGTTAACTGCTTCCTCCTGAAGAAAAGTGCAAATATACTGAATTATTTGTTTACACATTCTTGGCTTTACCCAAGGTACACAGTGCGAAGACATAGCAAGATCAATAATACTACAGTAGAAGCCATAGCCACAGATAACAGGATACATTTTCTTTGCTAGATGAGGTGCAGAGCTTTCACATGTAAACACGCTCTTCAGGGCGGCAAAAGTATCTACCCATCTGCAAAAAACACCACTCTCTTCCACTGTCTCATTCCCTCAGTCCACCTCTGGTCCATTAAGAAAAGTGATGACAGGCAGTTTTGATCTATTGGCCGCGTTCTCTGTAGCTCCCCTACCAACAGGAAGAGGTCCATGGCATGGCTTCTTCAATCGGCAGCGAGTATGCACTTAAAAAAAGAAGGGGCAGAAGATTCTGGTGTGCATACCAGACAGATAAAATTGTTAGCAGTGCTGCATGTCCAGCAGAAAAAGAGACATCAGTAAGTCACTGTAACCTCCTCTAAATTTAAACAGCACTGCACATCCATATTTCACAGCTTTGTGAATGAGTAATCCTCAAAAATAGAGGCATTGCTGACAGTTCCATGTAGAAGATACAGTAAGAACTTAAAATCTAATTATGGAAGTTTTATATCACATTTTACCATCTGCTCTTCTGTATTATAATTAGCATACGCTGCTGTTACAATGTGTTATTTAATATTAAGGCCATTATCTTAATCTGGGAGCATGACTTCTGCATAAGAATACATAGCTGGATTGACATTATACCATACTACTTCTTTAAGAAGTTTTGGGTTTTCTTAAACTTAATTTTACTTCCTGAGGAGTAAGATTAACCTCTAAAGGCAGATTATGCCCTCAAGCATGCACAACACATTTTCACCTTGGTATCACTACAGTCTGTCCATAAATAATTTAGCATGTGTACAATTACAAAAAAAACCCAACCCCAAACAACCAAAACCACAAAACCAACTAGTCCCTCCCTCCCCAACTAGAAAACAAGTAGTGGAACAATGCCACAGCCCCCTAGCCCTGCAACACTGTTCACTCTTCTCCATTTCCTTTGCCTGTTATGATGCCTTCTGGTAACAAACAGGGAAGCTAATAAGTAACAGGTGAAGCATTTTCTTTTTGTGGTGTATTTACATGCAACTTTCAATGTCACCATCAGATTAATGCAATCTTTGGATATTAAAGAGCAGCACCATTTATTTCTGACTACCAGACATAGCTGGTTGCTCTAATAGCTTGAGATGGATTTTGGAATAGTTTTCTGGGAAACTATTTTTAAACCACACATTTTTTTTCTGACACCAATTAACTACTGTAACCTTGTAATTATTAGATTAATTCCAATGCATATTTTATCAGGGAAGAATTTTAAATTGTAACAACCTAATTTCACCAAGAAGAATTTCAAGGCACCCTTGTAGCGACCTCGTTCCATTACTTGTATCAAATTTCAAATACACTATAATAGCAACAGCATAAGTTTACTGAACCAGTTGTCCAATTTAGGCTAAAGGCTTATATTTTTCTGGAACAAGCAAGTTGAATAAAATCCCCTGTTCAGTCAGCAGACCTGGCTACAAAATCCAAGATCGTGCAAAAAAAACCCAAATCGAAACAGAACAAAACATTAAACTACAACTTTAAATTACAGCTGCTGTAAAATTAAGCCACATCCAGTACACCAGCAGCCACTAACTGCCTTGAAAGCCAGTCCAATCCTTCATAAAGTCCTGTACCACTTCGGGCATCACAACCCTGAATGTACCAGCTGCGGCCACAGCACAGTTTGTGGAGACTCAGCAGTTCTGTGATTTCTTCCACTGAAAGTGCACCTGCTACATCCTGCAACAGAATCAGATAAAGACTCAATTAGTTTTCTCTACTATGTTTGAAACATGTTGTTTTTAATCAATGGCTTAGACTGAAACTACTCCAAACGCAAAAGCCCAATAAAGCAGTTGTGCATTTACTACTTGTTACCATAAAGCAAAAAATGATTGTTGCATCTACTAAGCACTCCTAGCATCACTTATTTGCCAGCATTAAACATGAGGAAAACATCTACATTTTATGCTTTCCATATCATCATTCCCTACCCATAGCAGAGGGTTCAGGAAGTTGGAATTCGACACACAAACTGAGGAAAGGAGTAATAGAGTGAAAAAAAAATCACAAGTACCTGTTTATTAGCAAAGATCAAGAGCAAGGCATCCCGCAATTCCTTCTCTGTTAATAATTTTGCAAGTTCACTGTGTGCTTCACTGACTCTGTCTCTGTGACTGGTTAGGGTTAGGGTTCAGAGATCCATAAAGCCTGGAGATGCAGAGACACCTGGGCATTCCAAAGGGAGCAGACCACTGCACCAACAGACTTCGACCCACACATTTCTGACTTTGGGACACCCGTGGCCATTATGACATCAGGCTGAACCCGGAGGTGCAGGGTCCTGGTTAGGGTTAGGGTTCGGAGATCCATGGTGTCACGTTCCACCCAGGAGAGAGGGACCAGTGACTTTCAGATTTGTAACACACCACCGGCGTGGACAATTTTGCGACAAGTCTCAAGGTCCATTCACAAACATTTATTAATTTATCACAATCTATAGATCCGACTCATGACAATTGACTCAAATTTATAAACATGGTAGGGCAGACAATATAACAAAAATTAAAAAAAGAAGGCGAAATAAGCAATGAACTCACAACAACTTAACTGGAGAGTTGGGCGGGGAAAAAATTAATGAAATATAACAAGGGTAAGTGTAGAGTCTTGCATCTGGGTAGGAACAACCCCAGGTTCCAGTATATGTTGGGGAATGACTTATTAGAGAGTAGTGTAGGGGAAAGGGACCTGGGAGTCTTGGTGGACAGCAGGATGGCCATGAGCCAGCACTGTGCCCTTGTGGCCAGGAAGGCCAGTGGCATCCTGGGGTGTATTAGAAGGGGGGTGGTTAGTAGGTCGAGAGAGGTTCTCCTTCCCCTCTACTCTGCCCTGGTGAGACCCCATCTGGAAGATTGTAGAGGAATTTCTTGTGGAGCAGAGGCGCGGTATAACTTTAAAAACGTGGACAACCCAGCTTAGGCCTAAACAAAGGCTCTGTCCTTGAAGCTGCCTTGGAACACGGGGAGGAGGAGGTTTTATCTGTTTTGTGAGAGCTTTGCGAGATGCTTGGCTGGAGGTGCTGGGCCCGGGGGGAGAAGGGGGGGCGAGAGCCGCTTGCATAGTGGAATGGCACTACCCAATAAAACACTGGCGCGTGTAAACCTGTAACTGACCAACTCTGTTAAGGGGCAGGCGCGGGGACACTGCTGAACTGTATATATTGAGCTGTCCGGAGCAATAAAGGAAGGACGATCTGTAGCCATATTGGTGTGATGATCGTTAACTTGGCCGGCTCTCCGAAGGGACCCTCTTCAGAAGATTGTGTCCAGTTCTGGGCCCCTCAGTTCAAGAAAGACAGGGAACTGCTGGAGAGAGTCCAGCACAGGGCAACTAGGATGATTAAGGGAGTGGAGCATCTCCCTTATGAGAAAAGGCTGAGGGAGCTGGGGCTCTTTAGTTTGGAGAAGAGGAGACTGAGGGGTGACCTCAGCGTTTACAAATATATCAAGGGTGAGCGTCACGAGGATGGAGCCAGGCTCTTCTCGGTGACAACCAATGATAGGACAAGGGGTAATGGGCTGAAACTGGAACATAAGAGGTTCCGCTTAAATTTGAGAAGAAACTTCTTCTCAGTGAGGGTGACGGAACACTGGAACAGGCTGCCCAGGGAGGTTGTGGAGTCTCCTTCTCTGGAGACATTCAAGACCCGCCTGGACACGTTCCTATGTAGCATTATCTAGGCGTTCCTGCTCTGGCAGGGGGATTGGACTTGATGATCTTTCGAGGTCCCTTCCAATCCCTAACATTCTGTGATTCTGTGACAAGGCATTCCAAGGGGGGCATGGCACTGCAACAACAGTGCTCCACCCATACCTTTCTGACTTTGAGACAGCCATGGCCATAGAGACATCAGGATGAAACATGACGTGCAGGGTCCTGGTTAAGGTTAGGGTTCAGTGATCCATAGAGACTTTTGTTACAGAGACACTTGGGATGGAAAAGGCATTTCAAGGAGAGCACAGCACTGCACCAACGGTGCTCCACCCACTCCTTTCTGATTTTGGGACAGCCATGGACATTATGACATCAGGCTGAACCCTGAGGTGCAGGTTCCTAGGTAGCGTTAGGTTTCAGAGATCCATAGAGGCTGGAGCTACAGAGACATTTGGGCAGGATAAGGCATTTCAAGGGGAGCACGGCACTGCACCAGCATTGCTCCAACCACTCCTTTCTGATTTTGGGACGCCCATGGCCATTATGACATCAGGCTGAACCCTGAGGTGCTGTTTCCTAGTGTCACGTCCTGACCTTTCAGGACATTGACCCAGGTTTGCTGATTCGCAGACCAGGATTAAGGTGATTTACACCAAGGATCCGAAACAGCAATTTTATTTACCAGCCACCTGACAACGAGGTATTTCAATTGCCTGCTCAGCACAATTAACACACTTCACAGCAACAAGTTATTCATAAGCAAAAGAAATCGGCCTTGCCATAGACAGCTTCCTTTTAAAGGTAGAAAGAGTGAGAGAAGTAAATTGATAGATAAAGGAAAGATCACCACCCGTGGATCCAGCGACAACCATGGCACTGGCACTCGCAGCAATTCTCTAGTGGCGGGCGAAGAGCGCCCAACTGCCCGGGGTCCACCAAGCCCTGTCCACCCCCACAGCTCCACCTGTGCAGGGCTGGGGCAGGGGGCTCTGCAAAGCGCTGAGTCACCCCCACACAAACACAGACAGGCACTAGGCAGGCAGCTCTAGCTTGTTTACGGTTTGAGACATCTATCCAGTCCCTTACAGATGTGACACTATGGATCTCCAAACCCTAACCCTAACCAGGACCCTGCATCGCACGGTTCAGCCTCAAGTCTCAGTGGCCATGGTTGTCCCAAAATCAGAAAGCAAGCACTGTCGGTGCAGTGCTGTGATCCCCTTGGAATGCCTTGTCCAGCCCAAGTGTCTCTGCAGCTCCAGGCTCTATGGATCTCTGAATCCAAACCCTAAACTGGACCCTGCACCTCAGGGTTCAGCCTGATGTCTCACTGGCCATGGGTGTCCCAAAATAAGAAATTTGTGGGTGGAGCACTGTTGGTGGAGTGCCGTGCAATCCTTGGAATGCCTTGTCCAGCCAAATTGTCTCCGCATCTTCAGGCCCTATGGATCTCCGAACCCTAACCTGGACCCTGCATGTCTGGATTCAGCCTGATGTCTCTATGGCCATGAGTGTCCCAAAATCAGAAAGGTGTGGGTGGAGCACCGTTGGTACAGTGACGTGCTGCCCTTGTAATTCCTTGTCCAGTTCACGTGCCTCTGCAGCTCCAGGTTGTATGGAACTCTGAACCCTAAGCCTAACCAGGACCCTGCACCACAAGGTTCAGCCGGATGTCTCTATGGCCATGAGCGTCCTAATATCAGAAAGCTGTGGGTGGAGCACTGTTGGTGCAGTGCCGTGCTCTCCTTGGAATGCCTTGTCCAGCCCAAGTGTCTCTGCAGCTCCAGGCTTTATGGATCTCTGAACCCTAAACCTAACAAGCACTCTGCACCTCAGGTTTCAGCCTGATGTCAGAATGGTCATGAGTGTCCCAAAATCATAAAGGTGTGGGTGGAGCACTTTTCGTGCAGTGCCGTGCTCCCCTTGGAATGCCTTGTCCAGCCCAAGTCTCTCTGCAGCTCCAGACTCTATGTGTAGTGGACTTATTAATGGATTTTGCCTTAAACATTTCTTGTCATTTTTACAACCTCCCAGCATGATCAGAAAACAAAACAAGTTTTTGGTCCTATGGAATGTTGTAGAGGGGCAATCTGATAAGACTACAAATTCCTCAAACAGCCCTGGGGACCAATATGTGTAGGGATTAGGAAATCTTGAGGAGGCAGGATGGCCTTATCTGTAGCACCTCTTCCAAGGAGATAGTCTCATTAACGTGCGAATTCCCTTACTGGAAAGAATGCCCCTAATCCTTGCTAAGTAATGCATAGTCTATCATATTTTTTACGTGGTTTTATGCCTAAATTTCTTTCTTGTGATGGTGAAGTGTGATATTGTTTGACTTAATATTGTGTTTAGATGTCCTTTAATATTCCTTGTTTGTAGAGGAATTTCTTGAGGATTAGAGTGGCGTTATCCCTTTAAAAGTTTTGGACAACCCAGCTTAGGCCTAAATAAAGTATCTGTCCTTGGACTTGCCTTGGGAAACGAGGAGGAGGAGGTTTGTCTGTTTTGTGAGATCCTTGCAGATGCTTGGCTGGATGTGTTGGCCCCGGGGCGGGGGGGGGAGATCCGCCTGCATAGTTGAATGGCACTATCCAATAAAATGCTGGCGCCTATAAACCTGTAACTGACCAACTCTGTTAAGGGGCAGGCGCGTGGACACTGTTTAACTGTATATATTGAGCTGTCCGGAGCAATAAAGAGAGAACGACATGTAGCCGCATCGGTGTGATTGTCGTTACTTGGCTGGCTCTCTGAAGGGACCCTCTTATTCTGGCGCCCGAACAGGGACCCTCTATGGACGCTTAAATGCGGATCGATTAAATGTGGAATTGCTTAACTGCAGAAAGACTCTGAAGCATCGTACGTGAGCCGATTTGGGACCCAGAGGCCCGGAGGCAAGAGAGTTCCGAGTCTGGCCAAAAGGGCACCGGAGACCAGAGCTTGAGAGGCTGACCAAGACCCTGCCAAGTTAAGACCACGATGGAAACTGACGGGGCAGCTCGCCTCCTTCTTGGTGTACTCTCTAAGAGAGGAGAAAAAGTAAAGGAGCAAGAGGTATTTGCCCTGATTCAATGGGCTCGGAAGCGGGAGAAAATGAATGAACCCACCTTAATCTTTAGCACAACAGAATGGCATGAAGTACAAGACTTCTTGTGAGACTGTACTTTAGAGGGGGGAAAAGAAGGAAAAGAAGCAAAAGAACTAGGAACGGTTTGGAAAACCATAATACGCACCTTAGAAATTGTGCATGCAGAAAAGAAAGTCGCCGTGGTAGCGATTGAAGCCTTGTCAGGAAGGAAAAAAAAAAAAAAAAAAGAAAAGGGGAACTGCGGATACCCTACATTTTACAGCTGGCCGTGCTGGTAGCACTGCGTTGCAGAATTAAGACTTTGGTCCTTGGGAGATGAGGTCTTTTCTAAATAAGTACATAACTCTTGCTTGCTAATAATCAAAAGAGACCGTGACCAGCCAAGTACAGCTCATGTTGGGAGTTTGTTCGTGAGAATGGTCAGATAAGACGCTTCTTGTACACCAGATGTGCATGGGAGTGAATGGGAGAGTATGATCAAAACAGACCTGGGAAAGTCTGTTCTCCCTGTGTGATGACAGAGTGGCTGACGGAGTACATGAGCGAATAACAAGACTGGCTGCATAATTTGCTCTCCTGTTTGTAACCCATAAATACTGCTACATCGCAAGTAATTTTTGAGCTATTGACTGATGTCGATTGTAGAGGAATTTCTTGTGGAGCAGAGGCACGGTGTAACTTTAAAAGTGTGGACAACCCAGCTTAGGCCTAAACAAAGGCTCTGTCCTTGAAGCTGCCTTGGAACACGGGGAGGAGGAGGTTTTATCTGTTTTGTGAGAGCTTTGCGAGATGCTTGGCTGGAGGTGCTGGGCCCGGGGGGAGAAGGGGGGGCGAGAGCCGCTTGCATAGTGGAATGGCACTACCCAATAAAACGCTGGCGCGTGTAAACCTGTAACTGACCAACTCTGTTAAGGGGCAGGCGCGGGGACACTGCTGAACTGTATATATTGAGCTGTCCGGAGCAATAAAGGGAGGACGATCTGTAGCCATATTGGTGTGATGATCGTTAACTTGGCCGGCTCTCCGAAGGGACCCCTCTTCATCTGGCGCCTGAACAAGGGACCCTCTATGGACGCTTAAATGCGGATTGCTTAAATGTGGGAAGACTCCGAAGCATCGGACGTGAGCCGATTTGGGAGCCGGAGAGCTGGAGGCAGGAGAGTTCCGAGTGTGACCAAAAGGGCACCGGAGACCAGAGCTTGAGCGGCCGATCAAGCCCCTGCCAAGGTAAGACCGCAATGGAAATGGATGCGGCAACTCGCCTCCTTAGTATACTCTCTAAGAGAGGAGGAAAAGTAAAGGAGCGAGATGTATTAGCCCCATGGGCTCGGAAACGGGAGAAAATGAACGACCCGTCATTAATCTTTAGTTCCACGGAATGGCGTGAAGTAGGAGACTTTTTGTGGGACTGTACTCTAGAGGGAGGAACAGAAGGAAAGGAAGTGAAAGAACTAGGAACGTTTTGGAAAACCGTAATACGCACTCTAGAAATCATGCAAGCAGAAAAAAAAGTTGCTGCGGCAGCGATCGAAGCGTTGGGGGGAGGGCAGGAAAGGAAAAAGGCAAAGGAAGAAACTCCCTGCTCGTCCCGACTGGGTGGAAAAAAAAAAAAAAAAAAAAAAGAAAAAGGAGAAACTGCACTGCGTTGCAGAATTAAGACTTTCGTCCTTGAGCTGAGCTCTTTTCTAAACAAGTGCATAACTCTTGCTTGCTAATTATGAAAAGAGACCCTGACCAGCCAGGTACAGCTCATGTTGAGAGCTTGTCCGTGAGAATGAAGATAAGACGCTTCTTGTACACCAGATGTGCATGGGAGTGAACGGGAGAGTATGATCAAAACAGACCTGGGAAATTCTGCTCTCCCTGTGTGATAACAGCGTGATCGAAGTAATACTTGAGCTAATAAGAAAAAAAAAAAAAAAAAAAAAAAAAAAAAAAAAAAGGGGGGAGGAAGAAGGAAGATCAGGATGAACCCCTGAAAGAGATGCTGAACAAACTCGCTGAATTATCAACTAGACAGCAAGAAACAGAAGAAACCCTTAAACCAGTTCAGCTCCCCCATTACCATCAGCTCCCTCACTCAAGCCTGATTTTCAAGCTTGAACCATAAAGGATCCTTTGCAACAGCAATGGAGCGGTGTCATCAGAGACGCTATAACAGAGGGAGATTGGGAAGCAGCCAGTTCGATTGCGTGTCCTGTTATTATTAATAACGGACAAGGGACCCGGGAACCACATGATCCTGCATGATGTGGCTGTGCAGCATCCTGTCACTTCAACAGCGTAGCAGCAACACGACCGTGCACTGGGCCTGCCCGTTGAATCCCTTTGTTTGCCCAGTGACGTGATGGGACCCTGAGGTACCGATTACCAGCGATGATATGGACTGGACTGGCAGAAGATGCTTACGGCTGATGGCAGAGCAATTGTGGGAAAATGTGACTGTTCTCAATGTTACCTGTTGTATTAATATGTATCCTCTTTGTGTGACTAACAATGAAGCTTATATTGGTTGTGTAATCAAAGCCACATAGTAGGTGTTAAGGTTTATGTACTAACCAGCAGAGTGATCTTTCTTTAGCTAAAAGCAAGGTAGGGAAACCAGCTGCCTTTTGCTTTGTTAGAAGTGTGTGATTAAGGATCAAAGTATGATTTAGGGCGATGGGTGTGAGAACTTTGACAGGATGAATTAAGAGTTTAGTTAAGGCATTTTTGGTTATTGCAGTTTTAATTGTTATAGGCTTACTTATGTTTAGTTGTTTGATAAGTATAATCAAGAAAATTATAAGCAAGCTAGCGGATGAAGCCTGGGTTGTCCAAAAAGAAAAAGGGGGATATGTAGAGGAATTTCTTGTGGAGCAGAGGCACGGTGTAACTTTAAAAGTGTGGACAACCCAGCTTAGGCCTAAACAAAGGCTCTGTCCTTGAAGCTGCCTTGGAACACGGGGAGGAGGAGGTTTTATCTGTTTTGTGAGAGCTTTGCGAGATGCTTGGCTGGAGGTGCTGGGCCCGGGGGGAGAAGGGGGGGCGAGAGCCGCTTGCATAGTTGAATGGCACTACCCAATAAAACGCTGGCGCGTGTAAACCTGTAACTGACCAACTCTGTTAAGGGGCAGGCGCGGGGACACTGCTGAACTGTATATATTGAGCTGTCCGGAGCAATAAAGGGAGGACGATCTGTAGCCATATTGGTGTGATGATCGTTAACTTGGCCGGCTCTCCGAAGGGACCCCTCTTCAGTCGATAGTATTCGACACGCTGCGTTACAAAATCGTGTCGCATAGAAAAAAAAAGAAAGAACAAAAGATAAAAAAAGAAAGAAAAAAAATCAGAAATAGAAAAAAAAAAAAGGAAGATCAAGATGAACCCATGAAAGAGATCCTGAACAAACACACTGAATTGTCAATTAGACAGCAAGAAATAGAAGAAACCCTTAAACCAGTCTCATCATCACTTTGGAGACAGCCAGAAACCATATCTTAGGTCCCGAGAGAGATTCAACCATTATCCCATATAGTACCACCGGTTGAACCCTCAGCTCCCCCATTACCACCAGCTCGCTCACTCAAGCCTGACTTTCAAACCCGAACCATAAAGGATCCTTTGCAACAGCGATGGAGCGGTGTCATCAGAGATGCTATAATAGAGGGAGATTGGGAAGCAGCCACTTCGATTGCGTGTCCTGTTATTATTAATAACGGACACGGGACCTGGGAACCGCATGATTGGAAGATCTTACAACAAGCGGAACAGACTGTCACCACACATGGCATCTGATCAGCTCTGTTTCTTTATCCACAGGACCTTATTGTCTACCAGCAAAACGAATTAAGCCATTTAATGACCATGATTTGGTTCCTATTCTGCATGATGTGGCTGTGCAGCATCCTGTTACTTCAACAGCGTAGCAGCAACATGACCGTGCGCTGGGCTTGCCTGTCGAATCCCTTTGTTCGCCCAGAGACGTGATGGGAACCTGAAGTACCGATTACCAACGACGATATGAATTGGACTGGTAGAAGATGCTTACGGCTGATGGCAAAGCAATTATTGGAAAATGTAACTGCACCCAATGTTACCTGTTGTATTAATGGGTATCCTCTTTGTGTGACTAACAATGAAGTTGTCGTGGAGACAGCGGAGAAGAGCGCCCCCATGTTTCTAAAGATGATAAATTCACGCACGTGCCTAAATTGGATTTATTAATAAACAGAAGCGCCTTCAAAATTAAAGGTTCGGGTATCAATTGGAAAAGAGTTAACTACACTACACCCACCCTCACCAGAGAATAATGATCTGGATAACTAATACACTCACCTTATAAAAGATGAGGAGTCACAATCCCGAAAATGGTACACTCACCTTATACAGATGAGCAGTCTCAACCCCAGGGACAAAAGTCCTTAGGCAGCGTCCCACCTAAGGGAGGAGATTGAGCAGCTCTACCTGCAGAGCCAGCTGCCACGAGGGAACTTCACCAAGAGGGCTGCCGGCACCCTATTTTAAAGTGTCAGTCGAGTTGACTGTGGTCAATCATCCATATTGGCCTCTTATTGGCTGCCAGCCAACTTCCTGGGAGTGCCCCTCAGGGTGATAGGTCATTTCTGAGCCAGCCCAGGTTTCCAGAAAATTCTCTGAAATCTGCCTAGCAACTGCTGACTCACAGAGGGGGGGGCTGCGTCCTACCAATGGGGGAAGGATACACCTGCCACAGAAGCCTATATTGGTTGTGTAAGACCGTCTAATCAAAGCCACATAATAGGCGTTAACATTCCTGGTTCTAACCAACAAAGTGATCTTTCTTTAGCTAAAAGCAAGGCGGAAAACCAGGTGCCTTTTGCTTTGTTACAAGTGTGTGATTAAGGACCAAAATAGATAGGGCGACTCCCTTGCATTCTTCCTTCAGCCCTGGCCAAGCTGTGAGAAGAATTCAATGGAGAAAACAATACCAGATGTTCCCGCATTCCAAATTATGTAAGGTTGTTTATTTAATAGTATAAATGCTGCAGCGACGTCGGAAACCTCACCTACGAGTGGACGCACTGCGTAGGACTTCCCAATTGTCGGGAGGGTTCTCCAGAAACCTCGCTGCAAAAGGGGCTCCCCAGCGACTGCAGCTGTGGATAATTTAGGGTGATGGGTATGACAACTTTGATGGGATGTGTTGTATGGATCTTGAAGAAAACACCCATAAGAAAATTCAAAAATTGGAAGAGCATTCAATACAGATCATTCAAGATGTCGGGTAGTTCGATTTAGATGGATTGTTGAATTGCAGTGGTTTGACAGGATGGATTAAGAGTTTAGTTAAGACATTTTTGTTTATTGCAGTTTTAATTGTTATAGGCTTAGTTATGTTTAGTTGTTTGATAAGTGTAGTCAAGAAAATGATGAGCAAGCTAGGGGACGAAGCATGGGATGTCCAAAAAGAAAAAGGGGGATAGGTAGAGGAATTTCTTGTGGAGCAGGGGCACGGTATCCCTTTACAGGGTTTGGACAACCCAGCATAGGCCTATATTTATTAATGTGTATGAGGTATTATGCCTAAATTTCTTTCTTGTGATGGTTAATTGTGATAACGTCTGGTTTTGGGACAGGCGTTGTCACAGAGACAGCAGAATGAACCCTGAGGTGCAGGGTCCTGGTTAGGGTTAGGGTTTGGAGATCTATAGAGCCTGGAGCTGCAGAGACACTTGGGCTAGACAAGGCATTCCAAGGGGAGCACGGCACTGCAACAACAGCGATCCAGCCACAGCTTTCTGATTTAGGGACAGTCATGGCCATAGAGACATCAGGCTGAACCCTGAGGTGCAGGGTCCTGGTTAGGGTTAGGATTCGGAGATCAGAATGAAACCTGAAATGCTGGGTCCTGGTTAGGGTTAGGGTTTAGAGATCTATAGAGCCTGGAGCTGCAGAGACACTTGGGCTGGCCAAGGCATTCCAAGGGGAATACGGCACTGCACCAACAGTGCTCCACCCACACCTTTCTGATTTTGGGGCACTCATGGCCATAGAGACATCAGGATGAAACCTGAGGTGCAGGGTCCTGGTTAGGGTTAGGATTCAGAGATCCATAGACCCTTTTGCTGCATAGGCATGTGATCTGGACAAGGCATTCCACGAGGAGCAAGTCACTGCATCAACAGTGCTCCAGCTACAACTTTCTGATTGTGGGACACCCATGGCCACAGAGACATCAGGATGAACCCTGAGGTGCAGGGTCCTGGTTAGGGTTTCGGTTCAGCGATCCATAGAGCCTGGAGCCGCAGAGACGCTTGGGCTGGACAAGGCATTGCAAGAGGAGCACGGCACTGCACCAACAGTGCTCCAGCCACACCTTTCTGATTTTGGGACACCCATGGCCATTATCATAGAATCATAGAACTGTTCAGGCTGGAAAACACTGTTGGTGCAGTGCCGTGCTACCCCTAGAATGCATTGTCCAGCCCACGTGTCTCTGCAGCTCCAGGCTTTATGGATATTTGAACCCTAACCCTAACCTGGACCCTGCAATTCTTGGTTCAGCCTGAAGGCATAATGGCTATGGCTGTCCCAAAAGCAGAAATAATAGAATCATAGAATCATAGAACAGTTCAGGTTGGAAAAGACCCTTGGGATCATCGAGTCCAACCATTAGCCCTACACTACAAGTTCACCCTTAACACTATCACCCAACACCACATCTAAGCGACACTTAAACACATCCAGGGATGGCGACTCAACCACCTCCCTAGGCAGTCCATTCCAGTGTCTTAGCACTCTTTCCGTGAAGAATTTCTTCCTAATGTCCAGTCTAAACTTGCCCTGTTGCAACTTGAAACCATATCCCTGGTTCTGTCCTTAATGACCCATGAGAAGAGACCAGCACCAACCACTCTGCAATGTCCTTTCAAGGAATTGTAGAGCATGATGAGGTCCCCCTCAGCCTCCTCTTCCTCAAACTGAACAGTCCCAGCTCCCTCAATCGCTCCTCGTAAGATCTATTCTCCAGACCCTTAACCAGTTTTGTTTCCCTTTTCTGCACTCGCTCCAGCACCTCAATATCTCTCTTATACTGAGGAGCCCAAAACTGAAACCAATACGCAAGGTGTGGCCTCACCAGTGCTGAGTACAGGGTGACAGTCCCCTCCCTTACTTCTGCTGGTCACACAATTTCTAATACAAGCCAGGATGCTGTTGGCATCCATAAGGATGTTGTGGGGGACAGTGTCAAAGGCCTTACTGAAGTCCAGCTACACTACATCGACAGCCTTTCCCTCATCCACTAAGCAGGTGACCCTGTTATAGAACGAGATTCGATTGGTCAAGCAGGATCTGCCCCTCATGAATCCATGCTGACTGGGCCTGATCTCCCTGTTGGCTTTTAATTGTTCTGTGATGGCTCTTGAGATTATTTGTTCCATCACCTTTCCCGGCACTGAGGTAAGGCTGACAGGTCTGTAGCTGCCAGGATCCTCCTTCCTGCCCTTCTTGAAGATGGACGTTACATTTGCCAGCCTCCAGTCCACTGGGACATCCCCAATTATCCAGGACTGCTGAAAGATGATGGAGAGTGGCTTGGCAACCACATCCGCCATCATCTCCCTCAGCACTCTGGAGTGTAATCCATCAGGCCCCATAGATTTATGAGGATTCAGCTTCTGAAGCAGGGCCATAACCAATTCCACCTGGATTATGTCGGTCCTATTCTGTTCCTCATCCCTTTCTTCCAGCTCAGGAAGCTGTGTGCCCAGAGAACAGCTTATCTTACTGTTGAAGACTGAAGCCAAGAAGGCATTAAGCACCTCAGCTTTTTCCATATCTGTGGTCACTGTGTTTCCCTCTGCATCCAACAAGGGATGGAGATTCTCCCTAGACCTCCTCTTAGTGTTAATGTCTTTATAGAAACTTTTCTTGTTATTCTTCACCACAGTGGCCATGTTTAGCTCTAGGTGGGCTTTGGCCTTTCTAATTTTCTCCCTGCACAGCTTCACTTCTTGTTTGTAATCCTCATAATTTGCCTGCCCCTTCTTCCATAGACCATAAACTCTCCTTTTATTCCAAAGTTCCAGGCAAAGCTCTCTGTTCATCCAGGCTGGTCTCCTTCTGCGTCGGCTCGTCTTTCGTGACTTAGATATAGTTAGTTCCTGCACCTTTAAAATTAATTCCTTAAAGTATGCCCAGCCTTCCTGGGCTCCCACGCCCTCCAGAACAGCCTCCCAAGGAACTCCCTTAACCATGGACCTGAAGAGACCCAAGTCAGCCCTCCGGAAGTCCAAGGTGGCAATTCTGCTGAGCCCTCTCCTTACCTTGTCAAAAATGGAGAACTCTAGCATTACATAGAATCATAGAATCATAGAATGTTAGGGATTGGAAGGGACCTCGAAAGATCATCAAGTCCAATCCCCCTGCCAGAGCAGGAATGCCTAGATTATGCTACACAGGAACGTGTCCAGGCAGGTCTTGAATGTCTCCAGAGAAGGAGACTCCACAACCTCTCTGGGCAGCCTGTTCCAGTGTTCCGTCACCCTCACTGAGAAGAAGTTTCTTCTCGAGTTTAAGCGGAACCTCTTATGTTCCAGTTTCAGCCCCTTACCCCTTGTCCTATCATTGGTTGTCACCAAGAAGAGCCTGGCTCCATCCTCGTGACACTCATCCTTGATATATTTGTAAACATTAATGAGGTCACCCCTCAGTCTCCTCTTCTCCAAACTAAAGAGCCCCAGCTCCCTCAGTCTTTTCTCATAAGGGAGATGCTCCACTCCCTTAATCATCCTAGTTGCCCTGTGCTGGACTCTCTCCATCAGTTCCCTCTCTTTCTTGAACTGAGGGGCCCAGAACTGGACACAATCTTCCAGATGGGGTCTCACCAGGGCAGAGTAGAGGGGAAGGAGAACCTCTCTCGACCTACTAACCACCCCCCTTCTAATACACCCCAGGATGCCATTGACCTTCCTGGCCACAAGGGCACAGTGCTGGCTCATGGTCATCCTGCTGTCCACCAAGACTCCCAGGTCCCTTTCCCCTACACTACTCTCTAATAAGTCATTCCCCAACTGTTGCTGGTCTTGCTGGCGCTATAGCACTGCAGCCTGTGTTTAAGAAAATACCTTAGATCCTTTGATCATTAAGGTCAGTCTGCCCTTGTTTTGCTTCCTTGAAGCAAAACAAGGTTACAAATCTTTCTGGTTTGTCATTGAGAACAAAGGCACTGGACATCTGGAGATGCAACATCCTGATAGATTAAGTGTAGGTATATTAGATGTAACCGCACCAATCAGTAACTGTTGTAGTAGATAGAATGTAGTAATAACCAATGAGATAACAGAAAGTGTAATGTACTGAGAGTTGAAAGAGTATAAACGTTTGGTAGAAAAGAATAAAGTTGAATCTGTTTGTTCACGCTCATATTGAGTCGTTGCCTGCAGTTCCTGTTTCTCCAGCATGAGGCTCCCCGCACCCAACTTATACTGAACCTGGGGTTGTTCCTACCCAGATGCAAGACTCTACACTTACCCTTGTTATATTTCATTAAATTTTTTCCCGCCCAACCCTCCAGCCTGTCCAGGTCTCGCTGAATGGCAGCACAGCCTTCTGGTGTGTCGATCACTTTGTCCAAGACAGCCTCTAACAGTTACCTCCCCCACAAGACCTTCTCTATTAACAAGCAGCAAGTCCAGGAGCGCACTTCCCCTCGTCGGTTCCCTCACCATCTGTGTCAGGAAGTTGTCTCCCACATACTTCAGGAAGCTCCGGGACTGTTCCCTCTCTGCTGTATTATATTTCCAGCAGATGTCTGGGAAGTTAAAATGCCCCATGAGAACAAGAGGTAGAGTCCGTGCAACTTCGCCCAATTGCCTGTAAAGTACCTTATCTATTTCTTCATCCTGGTTGGGAGGTCTGTAGCAGACTCCCACGATGATGTCAGTCTTATTGGCTTTTCCTTTGATTCTAACCCATAAACTCTCAACCCTGTCATCACATTGATTAATTTCTAAGCATTCATATCCCTCCCTAACATAAAAGGCCACCCCACCACCTCTCCTACCTCGTCTATTTCTTCTGAAAAGCTGATATCCATCAACTGCAGTACTCCAGTTGTGTGAGTCATCCCACCGCATTTCTGTTATGGCTACATGTGTGGATGGAGCACTGTCGGTGCATTGCCGTGCTCCCCTTGGAATGCCTTGTCCATCCCAAGTGTCTCTGCAGCTCCAAGCTTTATGGACCTCTGAATCCCAACCCTAACCTGAAGGCTGCACCTCAGGGTTCAGCCTGATGTCTCTATGGCCATAGCTCTCCCTAAATCATAGAATCATAGAATGACCTAGACTGGAAGGGACCTTAGAGATCATCTAATGCAACCTCCCTGCCATGGGCAGGGTCGCCTCTCTACTAGATCAGGCTACTCAAGGTTCTGTCCAACTTGGCCTTGAACACCTCCAGAGAGGGGGCAGCCAGAACATCTCTAGGCAATTTATTCCAAAGTCTTGCCACCCTCGTACTGAATAATTTCTTCCTACGATCTAATCTAAATCTATTCTCCTTCAACTTAAATCCATTTTCCCTTGTCCTGTCAGTCGACAGTCTTGTAAAAAGTCCCTCCCCAGCCTTCCCGTAGGATCCCTTCAGGTATTGGAAGGCAGCTATTCGGTCCCCTCGAAGTCTTCTCTTTTCAAGACTGAACAATCCCAGCTCCCGCAGCCTGTCCTCGTAGCAAAGGTGCTCCAACCACTGGATCATCTTTGTGGGTCTCCTCTGAACGCGCTCTAACAGTTCTATGTGCCTCTTATGGCACAGCCAGTTTCCTCAGGTACTGGATACTTCTCTCCATTGAGGTCCATTTACCTGGGTGGCATGCAATATCTTCCTTGAGGAGGTAACTTTCCCTCATGCCTGACAGAAGGCGCTTCCAGAGGCTGAGGGTTTGTGTCTGCCTCCCAAGCACTTTGTCAATGCCCCCTTCCCTAGAGAGGGATCCCAGCTGTTTGGCTTCTTTACCCTCCAGTTCCAGGCTACCGGCTCCACTGTCCCAGCATCGGAGCAGCCAGGTAATAATGTGCTCACTTGGATGGCGGCCAAAGTCCTTTCACATGTCTCGCAGCTCACTGAGAGATAGAGACCGGGTGATTATCTCTGGCTCTACCTCCTCTTCTTGTTCTCGTGATGGCCCTGCTTCGTTTTCATCCCTCACCAAGCAAACCAATTTCTTTGTGTACTTCTTCTTCTGTACTGGAGCAACCGATACTGGCACAGTCTGGTTTTCTGGTTCAGCTGGAGCGCTTGTCACAGGGGTTGGAGCAGCCGCAGTGCTTGTCACAGGGGTCGGAGCAGCCGCAGCGCCTGTCACAGGGGTTGGAGCAGCCGCAGCACCTGTCACAGGGGTCGGAGCAGCCGCAGCGTTCATTGCAGAGACTGGAACAGCCACATCATCTACTGGTTTGTCTTCAGGTCCAGAGGCCTCCTCTTTCCCTTGGGAATAATAGGTGACATTGAAAATGGCTCGGTAGGCATGGGCCAGCACACAGCAGTGATTTGGGCTTCTTTGGAGTGGCCAGGCTGACAACATACTTTCTCCAAATCCTCTGCTAGTTTTTTAGGATTCTGTATATGTTCAGGGGTGAAATTCCAAAACACTGGAGATGACCATTGTCCTAGGAACTTGCCCATATTCTCCCACACACCTTGCCACTCATAGTTATCTGGCTTCAGGACAGGTCTCTGGGTGATATCCTTAGAAAATTTTGGTGTGACCCCGAGCAAGATCTGGCACACATTCAGGAGACACAGGACGAAAACCAGGAGACACAGGCCGAGAACCATGCTGGATTGGGTATTCCAGGAATATTCAAATTTTTCAAAAACTGTTGTGATCAGTTTGAAGGACAAATGGGAGAGAATATTCTCCTCTGTTTCCCCCATGGGTTCGGTGCTATTACTAATGAATTCTGAGAGGAGGCGCCCAAGGCATGGGAATGACAATAGTGCCTCATACAAATACCACCTTACTCTCCTGGCCAGTGATACAATCATATTATAAGCTGTCAGCACCCCGTACAAGAGAATCATACTTTTTATCCCTTTTCCACAGTTGATAAATAATATCGCGGAAAATATATATGCTACATAAGGATTCAGCCAATGCCACAGTGTAAATAAATAAATGAACATTATGACCACCAACTACTTGACTAATGTGCAAAATCAATCTAACAAAATTATGTTTTGAACACCCCTTTGTTAAATCTGCTGTTATCTCAAACTCCTGGTCTCACATTGGGCACCAAAGTTGTTGTGGTTTAAGCCGAGTGACTGGCTGTGAGAGACAAAGAACCACGTGGTCGCTCTCTCACTCGCTCACCCCTGCCGGGAGTGAGGGGAAGAGCCCGGAGAGAGTAGACGGAGGCTCGTAGGGTTGAGATAAAAACCAGTTTGTTTTAATGGTGAACATAAATTATAACGATAGTGAAGTAGCAATAACGTTTAACCAGATATAACATGAGTAACATGTAACGTGGATCTCACCACCCTGAACCCAGCGACGCGCCCCGGACCGGGAACCGGGAAGAGAGACACCCCAACCCCGATCACCCCCTATATATATACCCCGAGCATGACGTCAAGATGGTATCGAATATCCCTTTGGCTAATGACTAGTTTTGTTCAGCTATTTCCCGACTAGCCCTTTTACTGAGAATTAACCCTATCCTAGCTGAATCCAGTACACACCCACACCATTCTGGCTTTGGGACACTCATGGCCATAGAGATATCAGGCTGTATCCAGAGGTGCAGGGTCCTGGTTAGGGTAAGCGTTCAGAGATCCATAGAGCCTGGAGCTGCAGAGACGTGGGCTGGACAAGGCATTGCAAGGGGACCATGGCACTGCACCAACAGACTTCCACCCACACATTTCTGCTTTTGGGAAACACATAATCATAGAGACGTCAGGCTGAATCTAGACGTGCAGGGTCCTGGTTGGGATTCAGAGTTCCATAAAGCCTGGAGCTACAGAGACACTTGGGCTGAACAAGGCATTCCAAGGGGAGCATGGCACTGCACCAACAGTGCTCCACCCACACCTTTCTGAGTTTGGGACACTCATGCCAAAGAGACATCACGCTGAACCTGTACGTGCAGAGTCCTGGTTAGGGTTAGGGTTCAGAGATCCGTAGAGCCTTTTGCTGCAGAGACACGTGGGCTGGACAAGGCATTCCAAGGGGAGCAGGACACTTCATCATCAGTGCTCCACCCACACATTTCTGATATTGGGACACTCATGGTAAAAGAGACGTCAGGCTGAATCCGGACGTGCAGAGTCCTGGTTAAGTTTTGGATTCAGAGATCCATAGAGCCTGGAGCTGCAGAGACACGTTGGCTGGACCCAGGACACATGGCCATTATGACATCAGGCTGAACCCTGAGGTACAGGGTCCTGGTTAGTGTTAGGTTTCAGAGATCCATAGAGCCTGGAGCTGCAAAGGCACTTGGACTGGACAAGGCATTCCAAAGGGTGCACGGCACTGCACCAACAGTGCTCCACTGTAAAAGACTGTTTTAAGAACTTTTGACTCAGCCTTGCTGGTGTTAAAACTTGCTAAAAGGCTCTGTGAAGAAGAGACTGTGTTAAAACCTAAGCGACAAGGCTGCTGTTACAAGCTTGGACCTCTGATAAATTCTAAAACAACAACTTCAGAGCCCAGCCCTGATAAGCCCCACAACTTGACTTGACTATTGATAAAGACAACTTCAGGGCCTAGCCCTGATAAGCCACGGGGCTCTAAGTCCTGAACAACAACTTCTGGGCCCGGCTCAACCGCTGATACAGCTGTTGTCTTTCAAGCCCATTGGTGTGTAAGCTGACCGATGTAACTGCAGATAAGGTAGCTGTCCTGCAAGCATGAAAGCCCAACGGTGTGCGAGCGCAAAGGTATACAAATTGTCAAGTCATCCTACATCTGCAAAAAATGGGCCCTCCGGACACCTATGCATGCCCCACTGACAGAGGCGACACTGGGGGGAGTGAAAATCGCTCCTGACGACCCTCATACACATGCGCTGAACAGGCAGAGGATAAGCAAAGCGGCTCTTGTAACACTATATAATGCCACCGTGAACAGATATTCTTTGGAGATCTCCCCCACCGAATCGAAACAGGAGGACCTGCGAGACGTCTCTGCCTCTGTGGTGGTAGCTATACTTCTTGCTATTCTAAACTTTTTACTGCTTTGCTTTTCCTTTTCCTTATCTTTCTTTCCTATTGCTCTCTAGTGGTTGTTAGTCAATAACCGGTTTTGCTTTTGTGACATCTGACACCGTTTGTGTCTTAATTTGACCTTTGCGATCCAAACAAATCACCTTGACCCTAACCTCTGTCAGGTATAAGCGGGTCAAGACATATAATTGGTGTCACGGACAGGATCACACTGGTGAAAGTGTCACAAGTAACTTTTTTTTGACTTTTACTTATTTATTTATTTGTTTCTTGAGACTGGAACGCAAGTTGTCGTACCTCTCAGGGGTGTTTTTTGGGGCAATTTTTTTGAAACTAAGTTCATTTCCTCCCTGAGACACCGTGCTTTGCCTCTGCAGCAAAATGACTGCAGTGGTTGCCAGTAGTGAGGAGTTTCCTCATCTGGATAGTCCTGAAGTATTGTTTAAGTTTTTAGAAACCCTTGATGCTCGTCTGTCAGTGCCAGGACAGGACTGGGCTAAAGATAACTGGCACAATTTGCAGAGTGTGACAGACCGTATGTATTCTTTGTTAAAAGATGTCAGAACTAAGGCTGGTAAAGGAAAAGCTATAGTATGTGCAGTACTGGGTGCCAGTTTGGCAGCCGCAGTGTGGAGCCGTGCTGACCGTCAGTCTCAGGAATGTCAGTTGATCTCGTCATTGCAGGCTTTGGTTGATGCATTGCGAGATCGTGTTGTTGGTCTTAAAAATGAGATTGATAAGCTTAAAAGAGAGATGCAGGAGGTGGAAGATCAAAATGTGCAGTTGAAACATGGCTCGTGGGAGGAATTGTCTGCACGGTGTGACACTCTAGCGGATGCTACTGTTGAGATGGGGGAAAAGGGTATCGACAGATAGCCCCTATTTACCCCCAACAGGAACTCCAAGAAGCTAAGGCTAGAAAAGAAGGAGTTCCTCGCTTGTGTCCGCTTGTTAAAACAGAATATAGTTACGAGGATAGTGAAGATTTTCGACCTTCTGTTGTGACTAAGGAAATTCCTTATTCAGCTACGGAGTTAGCTAAATTGAAGAAGGAATTTGGGAGGAGTCCCAAAGAATCCGAAACTGAGTATGTTTGACGCCTTTCATTGATGGGAGGAGACCAAATTTTATTGTCTGAACAGGAAGCTGAGGGATATTGAGGACCAGGAGTATTTTTAACTATTGGAGACAGAAGGGCTCCCTGGTCGCTTACACAGCTGGTGGCCTACTAGGCTGGAGGATTGAATCCCTTGGAAAGGGGTGACCCACTAGTCATTGTGGGAACCGTGGATCAGTTGTTGGAAAGTGTGCAGAAAGCTACTTGTCTGCAAATGATGCATAATCGGCAGCTAAATCCTAATCAGGAATCTCCAATGTTGTTATTGGTAGATCCAGAACGTATGACCCCTTTAATCCGAGGACTTCCTGAATCCCTTAGACCCATTGGTATTCAATTGCAAAGACAAATACAAACCACTGCACCCTTTGAACGATCTGAGGCTGCCTCTTTGGCACAAGCCCTTAGGTCTCGAGGATCTAAAGCGTGGACCTGGGGGGAGGTTGCCCAGGAACTCATAAATTATAACAGAAAATATGGGCCTGTTAACACTCCCGGTCACCAATCCGATAAAAAGGAAATTCAGTGGGCGAGCCCTCGACCCCTCCTGGTGAAGCGTGGAGCAACTGAGAATCAGATAGTGGCAGCTACAAAAGCATGCTATCTTAATGGAAACAGACAAGCCCTTTGGGATTTAGGTTGGCAGAAGGGTATTTCGTGAAACTTGATGGACGGACTTTCTACAGGAATCCTAAAAAAAACTAGTACTGTACTGGCCAGATAAGCCCCCTAAGCTCTCTAAGGGAACTGGCAAGACAATGGAAAAGGCAGATGCCCCTCCTCTCATAGATTTTATCGAGCCAAATGCTCCCCCAGCAGGGAACTGGAGAAACTAGATGCCTCCTTTTCTGTTGGTGAGGGGGGAGGTGGAGGCTGGATATATCTTAGACAACTCACCAGTAATAATAACGGAGATGTGATGATAACAGTTATTGTGGGGCCCCGCAAAAAACCTATAACATTTTTAGTAGACACGGGTGCCCAAATCTCAGCCCTTAGGTTAGAAGATGCAAATGCTTGTGGTATTGTGACTTCAAACCAGCCAATTCGTATTATGAGTGTGTTTGGTGCCGCGCAATTCGCTGCAACCACCTCAGTTAAAATATTACTGCCTGGCGAAGATAGTCTTATCACTCTCGTCATGGCAATAGGTGACTTTCCGTTAAGCCTGTTAGGAACTGATGTCTTGCAGGGACAAACTTGGGTGGATAACCAGGGTAAGCAATGGGCATTTGGTACACCTGTAATGCAGATACATCTGTTGCAGGCGGCCCCTATTTTACCTCCGTCCAAATTAAGCAATGTTAAACCATACCCATTGCCCCTGGGTGCAAGGGAGGGGATTGCTCCAGTGATTCAGGACCTAAAACAGAGGGAAATAATTATTCCAAGTAATTCTCCCTTTAACTCCCCAGTCTGGCCTGTGAGGAAACCTAATGGAAAATGGAGACTAACAGTGGACTACCGCAGGCTGAAATCGAACACTGCCCCTTTAACGGCAGCAGTCCCAAATATTGCCGAGCTTATTGCATCAATTCAAGAACTAGCACACCCCATTATGGCTACAATAGATGTCAAAGACATGTTTTTCATGGTCCCACTCCAACCAGAGGACAGGGATCATTTTGCTTTTACGTGGGAAGGTCAACAATATAGCTTTACTCGACTCCCAGAGGGGTATAAGCATTCCCCTACCCTAGAACACCATGCTTTAGCAAAAGAACTTGAGTTAGTCCCCAGAGAAGAAGGGGTAAATGTTTATCAATATATCGATGATGTTCTTATAAGAGGGGAACAGATAAAAAAGGTGCAAACTACCCAGAACAGTATCATAGCTCATTTGGAAAAATTAGATTTACAGATCCCACCAGAGAAAATGCAGGTTCCTTCACAGGAAGTGAAATTTTGGGAATCTGGTGGAAGGGAGGGATGACATGCATTCCACTTGACACTATCTCTTCCCTAGAGCAAATTAAAATGCCTGAATCAAAAAAGGAATTACAACATGTTCTGGGACTGTTGGTATTTTAGAGAAAACATATACCTGATTTTTCTGTTATAGCAAGACCCCTACATGACTTATTACGGAAGGGAGTCCAATGGCAGTGGAGTAAAGCACATGAAGAAGCTCTAAAGTTGCTAATATTTAAGGCTACTGCACACCAATCCCTGGGCTCAATTCACCCTTCTGATCCAATTCATATTGAGTGGGGTTTTGCTCAAAGTGGTTTGTCTGTACATTTCTGGCAAAAGGGGCCACAAGGGCCTGTTCAGCCTCTTGGTTTTTACTCTCGCAGCTTCAAAGATGCTGAGAAAAGATATGCCACCTGGGAGAAGGGTTTTGCTTTTGTGACATCTGACACCATTTGTGTCTTAATTTCACCTTTGCGATGAAAATGAATCACCTTGACCCTAACCTCTACCAGGTATAAGCGGGTCAAGACATCCACCCACAATTTTCTGATTTTGGGACACCCATGACCATAGAGAAATCAAGCTGAACCCTGAGGTGCAGGGTCCATGTTAGGATTAGTGTTCAGAGTTCCATAGAGCCTGGAGCTGCAGAGACACTTGGGCTGGACAAGGCATTCCAAGGGGGACACGGCACTGCACCAATAGCGATCCATCGATGCATTTCTGATTTTCCGACAACCATGGTCCTAGAGACATCAGGATGAAACCTGAGTTTTAAGGTCCAGGTTACTGTTAGGTTTCATATATCCATAAAGCCTGGAGCTGCAGAGACACTTGGGCTGGACAAGGCATTCTAAGGGGGACACGACACTGCACCAATAGCGATCCATCCACAACTTTCTGGTTTTGGGACAGCCATGGCCACTGAAACATCAGGTTGAAACCTGACGTCCAGGATCTTGGTTAGGGTAAGGGTTCAGAGATCCCTAGAGCCTGTAGCTGCAGAGAGACTTGGGATGGACAAGGCATTCTGTAGAAGAATTTCTTGTGGAGCAGAGGCACTGTGCCCAAACAGGGACCCTCTATGGACGCTTAAATGCAGATCGCTTAAATGCGGAAAGACTCCAAAGCATCGGACGTTAAAGAGGGTCCCTTTGGAGAGCTGTAGAGCTGGAGGTGGGAGAGTTCCGGGTCTGGCTAAAAGGGCACCAGAGACCAGAGCTTGAGCGGCCACTCAAGCCCCTGTACAAGGTAAGATCACGATGGAAACTGACGCGGCAACTCGCCTCCTTGTTAGTATACTCTCTAGGAGAGGAGAAAAAGTAAAGGAGCGAGACGTATTTGCCCTGATTCAATGGGCTCGGAAGTGGGAAAAAATGAAGGACCTGCCCTTAATCTTTAGCTCAACAGAATGGGGTGAAGTAGAAGACTTTTTGTGGGACTGTACTTTAGAGGGAGGAAATAAGGAGAAGAAACGGAAGAGCTAAGAAAAACCATAATACACACCTTAGAAATTATGCAAGCAGAAAAGAAAGTCGCCGCGGCGGCGATCGAAGAGTTGGGAGGAGGGCAGGAAAGGAAAAAGGCAAAGGAAGAAATTCCCGGCTCGTCCCGATTGGCGACCTTTTTTCGGGCAGGACAGACACGCCCCATGAAAGGTACAGCGGTCTCAGTGTGCTCCTCTCTGAAGGATTTGCTGCAGAAAAGTGAAAAAGAGGAAGATTCACGACCAAGGGAGATAGCAACTGCGCAAAAACCGGAAGTCGTACCACTGCTGCCGGACGCAAAAGGCATGGCCCAACAGAAAGAGGAGGCACAGGGCGGAGCCGACTGTCGCCCGAAAATTAACCCTTTGATGCCCTCTTCCGACGAGAATTCTGAATCAGAACTGAGTCCTGACAAATCTGTCAGAGGTAATGATCAAGTTATGCAGCGAATGGAGAGACCTTGGACCAAAAGAGAGGAAGATCCAAATGAATCTCTGAAAGAGATCCTGAACAAACTCGCTGAATTGTCAATTAGACAGCAAGAAATAGAAGAAACCCTTAAACCAGTCTCATCGTCACTTTGGAGACAACCAGAAACCATATCTAAAGTCCCGCGAGAGATTCAAGCATTATCCCATATAGTACCACCGGATGAACCCTCAGCTCCCCCACCACCATCAGCTCCCCCACTCAAGCCTGACTTTCAAGCTCGAACCATAAAGGATCCTTTGCAACAGCGATGGAGCGGTGTCATCAGAGACGCTATAATAGAGGGAGATTGGGAAGCAGCCAGTTCGATTGCTGTCCTGGGTTTAGCTAAAAACCCAGTCCTGTTTAGTGAATTTTACTTTTCAGTTTAGTGTCTTCTAAAAGGCTGCACGTTCTGAAGTCAGCAGCATGTTTTTGCAGACAGTGTGTGCTACTGGCAGTGATAACACCTGATGTTTACAGTCACTGCCTGGGACTGGTATGTAGAAAGGCTCTTGCTTATACTTATTCCTATAGTGACCAAGGCCACTGCTGGCTCTTGTGTGTCACGCTGGGGGTGCTGGGTAGTAAGAGGGGGGCACAAGGAAGTAAAAGGTGGCACCTCCGGGGGGTAACAGACAGGACAGGTGACCAACGAGAGTATTCCATCCCATATACGTCATATTTAGTATAAATTGAGTGATCACGAGAGTTTCGGCCCTTTTTTCGGCCCTTTTGCCCCTTTCAGCCTTTTCGCCCTTTTTTTTCTGCAATGGCCGGTGTCCAGAGAGGACTCCATCTGACCTCCTGATTTTGATCCGGATCCTGAGTTCCCGAATCCAGCTCCCTGCATCCAGCTCCCGCCGCCGCTGAGCCTGGGGCTTCCCCGGCGCCTCCTGCTCTGCAGCACCAGTGGTGATTGCTATCGGGGGAGGGAGTCGGGTTTGATATCGGGCTGCTATCTATAGTTGTATATAATTCTTTACTTTTATCTCTTTACCATTATTTCTATTATTTTCATTAAAGCTGTTCTAGTTTTTTTCTTCTCTCATCTGTAAGTCTCTCTGCCTCATTCCCTTTTCTCTTCCCGTTTGGGGGGGGGGGAAGAGGGGGTTAGAGAGCGTCTGTCCGCGTTAGTGGCCGGCCCAGCCCTAACCCGCGACAGATTTATTGGCGCCCAACGTGGGGCAAGAAAACAAACACCAAATCAGGCTCAGACTATTTTACCAGCTATTTAGACACAACTGGGCTCTGATATATTGCCCGCATAGTTTAAATTCCATCCGGCGCAGTTGAGAGCGTATCAGATCTTTTCTTTGAAAGTTCTGAAGGGTTAGAGGAGAAAAACCGGACAGCTCACATCATGTTATCGGTCGGTGAAATGCTATGTCATGTTCTTTTAAATGTGGGTTCCTCCCTGGGTGTCAAAATTTTGTCCAAACTCTCGAGGGTGATTTGGTATATCTGTCTGTGGTTTGCCTGCTCTGATTTAAAAATGAGAATTTTCACGGTGTTGGGTTTTTTTGTGTCGGTGTATTCTGCAGTATTTTGGGTGATCGGCATACCTGAATACCTTAAGAGCACAATGATGAATTTTGTTTTTAACTACACTTTCAATTTCACCTTAGGAAATTATACTAATTTGTTTGCTAATCTGAGTATACCAGGTTTTGAGGATTGTGATTGTGAATGCAGTTATTTTAATCGAAAGATTGAATTGCTATTGATTCTGATGTTAATGCCCATGAATCTCTTGGCATTGTGGCGTTTCTGTAGGAATTTGTGCAAGTCATTGAGTATCACTGTGTCCTTTAACACTCAGTGTGTATCAGCAAATGTCGCCCCTGTGACTAGAAAGAAACATCGGAAAAAGTCAATTGCCCTAACAACAGATAACACAACTCCAGGACAAAGTCCTTCTAAAGTAACACCATCAGATGACTCAGATTCAGACTCAAAAAAGAAGGCTGGTCCCCCAACAGATTCAGTATTAGAAAGGTTAGTTACGGCCTGGAAGGCAAGTCATCCATCATCAGATGATTCTGATCCAGGACAGGGTCCTTCCCAATCGAAGTCATCAGATAGTTCAGGGTCAGAATCAGACGCAGTTGTCAAACCTTTAACTCTGAGGGACATGCGAGATGTGAGAAAGGACTTTGGCCGTCGTGAGGGTGAATCATATTACAGGTGGTTACTCCGATGCTGGGATAAAGGAGCCGAGACCATTAATCTGAACGGTAAAGAAGCCAAACAGCTGGGATCCCTGTCTGGAAACGCAGGTGTTGACACAGAACTTGCAAAAGATGACAACAGTCTCAGCCTCTGGAGAAGACTCTTGACAGCTATTAAGAACCGGTATACCCACAAGGACGATATTCCTATCCACACAACCAACTGGACCAGTATGGAAAAAGGCATTAAGTTCCTGAGAGAACTAGCAGTGAGAGAGGTGATTTACAGTGATCCACAAACAATCTTAAACCCTGATCAAATGCCCTGCCACAAACACGTTATTCAGATGTTTGTGAGGAGTGCCCCACCAGTGTATAAGCACACCTTGTCAACAATGGTCTGGGCATTAGATGGAGATGGTCAAGTACCAACAGTGAGTGAAGTGGCCAACAAAGCACGACAGTATGAAGACAGTACTGCCAATCCCCAACAAATTCAGATTGCTGCCATGGAAAAAATAATCGAGGAAAACAACAGATCACTGGAGAAATCAATTGGGAAAGCAATTGAGATAACAATGGAGAAAACCAATGAAGCAATCGAGAAAGCAATGGAGAAAAATAGTGACTCATTTGAGAAAACCAATCAATCATTAAAAGAGCTGATTGACACATTGTCCAAGAGAGATGACAGACCTCAATGGAGCCGCGTTGATGCTGTTAGAAAATACAGACCTTCAAGATCAACTAAAAATGATGGTAACTTGTCACGGAATGACTTGTGGATTTTCCTACGTGGATATGGTGAGGACATGAGAAACTGGGATGGAAAACCTACTTCTGCTCTACGAGAACGAGTATCCAATTTGCGAAACACCAACAGAAGACAACAATCTGCCACGAGAAGGAATAATCGGAATGTAAATGTAGTTAATACTGTGAATCAGGTAAACCCCGTGAATCAACCTCAAAATTAGAGGGGCCCTGCCTCCAGCCAGGTGGAGGAGAGGGACAACCGAGTTTATTGGACTGTGTGGATTCGGTGGCCTGGCACATTAGAACCACGAAAATATAGAGCTCTGGTGGACACTGGTGCACAGTGCACTCTAATGCCATTGAATCATACAAGTACTGAAACTGTTACTATTTCTGGAGTGACGGGTGGTTCTCAACAACTGTCTGTATTGGAGACTGAAATGAGCCTTACTGGGAATATGTGGAAAAAGCACCCCATAGTGACTGGTCCAAATGCCCCATGCATTCTGGGCATAGACTTCCTCAAGAAAGGGTATTATAAAGACCCAAGAGGGTATCGATGGGCTTTTGGCATAGCAGCTGTAGAGACTGAGGACATTGATCAGCTGTCTAGCTTGCCCAAACTGTCAGAGGAGTCTAGTGTCGTAGGGCTGATGAAAACTGAAGACCAACAGGTACCAATTGCTACTAAAACAGTGCATCGACGACAATATCGTACCAACCGAGACTCTGTAGTTCCCATCCGTAAGCTGATACGTCAACTAGAAAGTCAAGGAGTGATCAGCAAAGCTCGCTCACCATTTAACAGTCCTATCTGGCCTGTGCGTAAGTCTGATGGAGAATGGAGATTGACTGTAGACTATCGTGGCCTAAATGAGGTTACACCACCGATGAGTGCTGCCGTGCCGGACATGTTAGATCTTCAGTATGAGCTGGAGTCGAAGGCAGCTAAGTGGTATGCCACAATTGACATTGCTAATGCATTTTTCTCTATTCCTATAGCAGCAGAATGCAGGCCGCAGTTTGCTTTCACCTGGAGGGGTATCCAGTACACCTGGAACCGACTGCCCCAGGGGTGGAAACAGAGCCCTACCATCTGCCATGGACTGATCCACACCGCCCTGGAGAGGGGTGGAGCTCCAGAACATCTGCAATACATCGATGACATCATCGTATGGGGTAACACAGCAGAAGAAGTTTTCACGAAAGGTAAGAAAATAATTGAGATTCTTTTGGATGCTGGTTTTGCCATAAAGAGAAGCAAGGTCAAGGGACCTGCACGAGAGATCCAGTTTTTGGGAGTGAAATGGCAAGATGGATGTCGACAGATCCCAATAGACGTGATTAACACAATATCAGCTATGTTGCCACCAACTAACAAAAAAGAAACACAATCCTTCTTAGGTACTGTGGGTTTCTGGAGAATGCATATTCCTGGTTATAGTCAGATTGTGAAACCTCTTTTTGATGTGACTCGAAAGAAAAACAAATTTCAGTGGGGCCCTGAACAGCAACAGGCCTTTGAACAAATCAAACAAGAGATTGTACAAGCAGTAGCTCTTGGGCCAATCCGAACAGGGCAAGATATTAAAAATTTGCTATATACCGCAGCTGGGGACAATGGTCCTACCTGGAGCCTCTGGCAGAGGGCACCAGGAGAAACTCGAGGTCGACCCTTAGGATTTTGGAGCCGAAAATATAGAGGCTCTGAGGCCAACTATACTGCAACTGAAAAAGAAATATTGGCCGCATATGAAGGAGTTAAAGCTGCTTCGGAAGTGATTGGTACTGAGGCACAGCTTCTCCTAGTACCACGAATACCAGTCCTAAACTGGATGCTCAAGAGTAAAGTTCCTTACACACATCATGCCACTGATGCTACATGGAGTAAATGGACTGCCCTAATTACACAGAGAGCTCGAATGGGTCATCACAATCGTCCAGGACTTTTAGAGGTAATCGCAGACTGGCCACAAGGTAAAGACCTTGCAATGCCCGCTAAGGAGGTGGTGACACGTGCTGAGGAAGCTCCACCATATAATCAGTTACCGGATAATGAAAAGCAGTATGCCCTATTCACTGATGGATCTTGCCGCCTTGTAGGAAATCGTCGTAAGTGGAAAGCTGCTGTGTGGAGTCCCACACGACGTGTTGCAGAGGCAACTGAGGGAGAAGGTGGATCGAGTCAGTTTGCAGAGGTAAAAGCCATCCAGCTGGCCTTAGACATTGCTGAACGGGAAAAATGGCCAGTGCTCTATCTTTATACTGATTCATGGATGGTGGCAAATGCTTTTTGGGGTTGGTTAAAACAGTGGAAGCACAATAACTGGGAGCGCAGAGGTAAGCCTATTTGGGCTGCCAAACTATGGCAAGACATTGCTGCTCGGCTAGAGAACTTAGTCGTAAAGGTGCGTCACGTAGATGCTCATGTGCCCAGAAGTCGTACCACTGAAGAACATCGACACAACCAGCATGTGGATCAGGCTGCTCAAGTGTTCCAAATAGACTTGGACTGGGAACATAAAGGTGAACTGTTTCTAGCTCGGTGGGCCCACGACACTTCAGGACATCAAGGAAGAGATGGAACATACAGATGGGCTCGTGACCGAGGGGTGGATTTAACTATGGACGCTATTGCGCAGGTTATCCATGATTGTGAAATATGCGCCGAAATTAAGCAAGCTAAGCGATTAAAACCTTTGTGGTATGGGGAACGATGGCTAAAATATAGGTATGGGGAGGCCTGGCAGATTGATTACATCACACTTCCTCTAACTCGCCAGGGTAAGCGCTATGTGCTCACTATGGTGGAAGCAACTACCGGATAGTTAGAAACGTATCCCGTGCCTCACGCCACTGCCCGAAACACTATCTTGGGCCTAGAAAAGCAGATCTTGTGGCGACATGGCACTCCAGAAAGAATTGAATCAGATAATGGGACTCATTTCAAAAACAATCTTATAGACAATTGGGCTAAAGAACATGGTATTGAATGGGTATATCATATTCCTTATCATGCACAAGCCTCTGGGAAAATTGAACGATACAATGGACTGTTAAAAACTACTTTGAAAGCAATGGGAGGTGGAACTTTTAAAAACTGGGACAAGAATTTAGCACATGCCACCTGGTTAGTTAACACCAGAGGATCCATCAATCGTGCTGGTCCTGCTCATTCAGAGCCTTTACATACAGTAGAGGGAGATAAAGTCCCTGTGGTGTATGAAAGGAATTTATTAGGGAAGACTGTCTGGGTATTTCCTGCTTCGGGCAAAGGCAAACCCATTCGTGGAGTTGCTTTCGCTCAAGGACCTGGAACTACTTGGTGGGTGATGATGAAAGATGGTGAAGTTCAATGTGTACCTCAAGGAAATTTAACTCTAGGTGAGAATACTCATTTTAATCCTGTATGATGTTGTTACATAATACTAACAGTGTTCAATAAGTGTTTTTCAGAATAATAACCAGTGATGACCAGAGCTGACCTCATCGAGTGACATCCAACAACTGAGCTAGCCTCATCGAGTGACGTCCAGTAACTTCTTCGAAGTGAACCTACAACCTATGGACACGAACTGTAACGAATCCCACATGAATTTTCCTGCCCTGAGAGACTGCTATGATGGATAGAACCCACGATTATGAACTTTATGAACTTACTGAACTTTTCCTATAAGTAGATCATTAGCTCGTGATCAGTATGACGTAAATGGTATGGAATAAGGGGTGGAATGTCCTGGGTTTAGCTAAAAACCCAGTCCTGTTTAGTGAATTTTACTTTTCAGTTTAGTGTCTTCTAAAAGGCTGCACGTTCTGAAGTCAGCAGCATGTTTTTGCAGACAGTGTGTGCTACTGGCAGTGATAACACCTGATGTTTACAGTCACTGCCTGGGACTGGTATGTAGAAAGGCTCTTGCTTATACTTATTCCTATAGTGACCAAGGCCACTGCTGGCTCTTGTGTGCCACGCTGGGGGTGCTGGGTAGTAAGAGGGGGGCACAAGGAAGTAAAAGGTGGCACCTCCGGGGGGTAACAGACAGGACAGGTGACCAACGAGAGTATTCCATCCCATATACGTCATATTTAGTATAAATTGAGTGATCACGAGAGTTTCGGCCCTTTTTTCGGCCCTTTTGCCCCTTTCAGCCTTTTCGCCCTTTTTTTTCTGCAATGGCCGGTGTCCAGAGAGGACTCCATCTGACCTCCTGATTTTGATCCGGATCCTGAGTTCCCGAATCCAGCTCCCTGCATCCAGCTCCCGCCGCCGCTGAGCCTGGGGCTTCCCCGGCGCCTCCTGCTCTGCAGCACCAGTGGTGATTGCTATCGGGGGAGGGAGTCGGGTTTGATATCGGGCTGCTATCTATAGTTGTATATAATTCTTTACTTTTATCTCTTTACCATTATTTCTATTATTTTCATTAAAGCTGTTCTAGTTTTTTTCTTCTCTCATCTGTAAGTCTCTCTGCCTCATTCCCTTTTCTCTTCCCGTTTGGGGGGGGGGGAAGAGGGGGTTAGAGAGCGTCTGTCCGCGTTAGTGGCCGGCCCAGCCCTAACCCGCGACAATTGCGTGTCCCGTTATTATTAATGACGGACAAGGGACCTGGGAACCTCATGATTGGAAGATCTTGCAACAAGCGAAACAGACTGCCACTACACATGGCATCCGATCAGAAGCTGCACAAAGTATTATACATTTCATTTTTACAGCAGACGAATTGTGCCCAAATGACTGCACTAATATTGCTTCGTTATTATTAAGCCCATCACAATATTTACTGTGGGAGAGAGAATGGAAAAGATTGGCTCTGGAAGAGGCCAACAAACACCATGAAATTAACGATCCTTTATTTGTGTTACAAGCAGATATGTTGACTGGTAGCAGAAATTATGCCACCACTGCAACCCAACTGACGTATCCGACAGACATGCATCAAATTTCTCAGACTCTGGCTCATCGAGTGCTGTTATGAGTCCCAGAAAAGAAAAAAATCATCCCCGTATGCAACGGTACGACAAGGGATGACCGAACCATTTAATCAATTTGTTGATCGATTGTCTGTTGCCATAAAGGACGCTACCGAGTTAACCGAGCCACTGCAAGAACACTTGTTCTGCACACTTGCTTTTGAAAATTCCAATTCATGTACTAAAGCCATTTTGGCCACCTTACCACAGGGCGCGGGAGCGGATGAAATGTTATTACGAGCCAAGTTGCAGCCTTTACCGCGGCCATGGAAGGTGCCATTGAAAGGCAAGGACACGTGATCGCAGCTGCTTTATCCGGAAGAAAAAACAGCCGGCCTGGTAACCCAGACAAAGAAGCAGCCAATGGGCCAGCAGAGGGACCGTGCTTTTGCTGCGGAGAATCTGGACACTGGAAGAGAACATACCAAAAGACTGTATGGTGTCACATATGTAACAGTGACACCCATGCTACCATGGCGTGCAGGAAGGCGGAAAACTACAAGTGCAGTGCGCAGAGACAGCGAGCCAAGACACAAATCAGCGCCCAACCTCAACCGAAGCCCCAGACGGTTTCCTACAAGGAAACAAACCCGCTACTTGGGGAAGCCTCGGCGTGGATGGGGCAACCGCAATAGAAGTTGCGCTGCAAGACAAACAAGCAGCATTAATCCCGAAAACTGCATTTGGTCCATTATTTTCAACTGACTCTTTTGTTGGAGGGCTACTGCTGGGACGGTCATCTACCGGCAAACAAGGAGTTGTAGTAGTACCGGGAGTTATTGATGCGGACTATACAGGTCAAATAAAGATTATGGCTTATGCATTACAACCACCTGTCACCATTCCAAAAGGAAGTAAGATTGCCCAGATCGTTGCCCTCGAAGCAGCCCATCCACATCAGCCACATCCAAAAGAGGGACAAAAGCAAAGAGGAGATGAAGGCTTTGGGTCGTCGGGATTTGACGTCATCTTGACACTAGACATGAATTCCCGGCCACAAAGAACAATCACCCTACAACGGGGGGAAAGTCCAGTGCAGTTAAAGCCAGTGCTAGACACCGGAGCGGATGTCACCATCATTAATCAAACTGGCCACCCACATGGCCCCTGCAGGCCCCCATGACACAAATTGTGGGAGTGGGAGGAATGAAAGCTCCTCAATCCAGTAGAGACCCTGTGACTATAGTTTTTGAAGATGGACAACAAATAGTCTTTCGGCCATATGTCACGCAGTTACCTTCAACCCTTCAAGGCCTGATAGGCAGAGACTTGCTGTCTCAACTTGGAATGGTATTAACCACTGATCAGCATTTATCATGACGGCCACTGCCGAGCAGCCGCCCATACAAAAGATTACCTGTGTGACCGATACACCCGTATGGGTGGAGCAGTGGACGATGACTAAAGACAGGCTGCAAATAGAAGAACAACTTGTGGAAGAACAACTTGAGGCCGGCCACATCAAATCATCCGTAAGTCCATGGAACACCCCAATTTTCGTAATACCGAAAAAATCAGGAAAGTGGCGACTGTTACATGACTTGCGAAGAGTCAACGATCAAATGCAAGCTATGGGAGCACTTCAACCTGGATTACCAACACCCACCATGATGCCAGAATAGTGGCACATCATAGTAATAGACTTAAAAGACTGCTTTTTTACTATTCCCTTGCATCCAGAAGACACACAATGATTTGCCTTCACCATACCCTCTATTAACAGGGCAGCGCCGACTCGACGTTTTGAATGGGTTGTTTTGCCACAAGGGATGAAAAACTCTACACCATGTGTCAGTTGTATGTCGATTGGGCCTTGCGTCCGATTCGTCAAAAGTTTGCCTCAGCAATTATTTATCATTACATGGATGATATTTTGCTTGCAACAAAACAGCCTTTGAATGACGCCGACTCCGCTCACTGCTCAATTGAGTCAACAAGGTCTTGTGGTGGCCCCAGAAAAGGTACAACGAACTGCACCCTGGAAATATTTGGGTTGGCTAATATCAGACGCACAGATAAGGCCACAGAAGATCACATTACACACAAACATCTAGACATTACATGACACTCAAAAATTGTTGGGAGATTTGCAGTGGGTGCGAAACGTTGTTGGAATCACCAACGACGACCTACTTCCATTGTTACCGTGGCTGCAAGGCACAGAAGCTAACAGTCCCCGTTCTTGCTCAGCAGAACAAACAAAAGCGCTTGAACAAGTATCTGCTAAATTACAAACAGGATGGAGCGCACGCCGTCTTGAGGATCACCCCCTGTCATTGCTTATCATCAATACAGATTCCAACCCTCTTGCCATTGTGCTTCAATGGCAAAAGAAAAAGGGGGAAGAATCCCCTGAAAGTCAGCAAGAATAATAGAATGGATATTCTTACCGGTGCAACCTAAATTTCGCCTAATGAGAAGAAAAGAAGGCATCGCCGCATTGATCCGAAAGGGCCGATCTCGAATAACGGAAATAGATGGGTTGGAGCCAGCAGACATTAGTATTCCCGTTAGAAATGAAGACTTGGAATGGCAGCTGCGGCACTCCATTGAAATCCAGGAAGCATTGCTGGGCTACTCTGGTCTGGTTCACAACAAGCATCCTAAGGGCCCGCTATGGCAAGTAATTGAGCAACACAAATGGCTAGAAAAAGCCCTGTGCTCAAAGCAACCAGTGGATGGAAGGACGGTCTTCACAGACGCAGGACGGAAGACGAGAAGCGCAGCATGTGTATGGCAACAACAGGAAGTGTGGAAGCAGCATACAGTCCAGGGTGACGTTGCAGATAGCTTACAAATACTCAAACTGAAAGCTGTATGTTGGGCTTTCCAGAATTGGAGCAAAGAGCCTCTTGATGCGCTTTCTGATTCCTTATATGTTGTTGGGGTTGTACAAAGAATTGAAGATGCACTTCTGCGGAAAATGCAGAACCAGTGTCTGGGGGAACTGTTCGTGCAGTTGCATCACACTCTGAGACAGTGGTGACATTCGTATTGTATGATACACATACAAAGTCACCAATGGGAGAACGGCCTTGGGGAAGGCAATGCCCGAGCAGACAAGGCTGTTAGTTGTGCCGTATATGTTCCGCCACAAAATGCCTTTGAGAAAGCAAGAAGTAGCCATGAAATGTGTCACCAAAATGCAAAAGCATTGCATCGTCAGTTCCACATAACCCTAACGGACGCAAAGGGAATTGTTCGCGCATGCCCTCCGTGTAGTCATCATGGCCCGGGACTCGGTTTAGGGACAAACCCAAAGGGCCTAAAGGCCTTAGAGATTTGGCAGATGGATGTGACCCATGTTCCTGAATTTGGGAGACTAAAATATGTTCATGTAACTATAGATACATATTCAAAGTTCGTATGGGCCACAGCACAACCAGGAGAAAAGCGCTCCATGTAGAAAGACACGTCTGTATGTTTCGCAATTATGGGAGTACCTACAGAAATTAAAATGGACAATGGCCCTGCGTACATTGGCCAAAGATTAGGTAGGTTTATGCAGAAATGGGGAGTGAGACATACCGTGGGAATTCCACACTCTCCAACAGGACAGGCTATTGTAGAAAGGGCAAATCGTACAGTAAAAGAATATTTAGCAAAACAAAAACAGAGTGATGACATGGATGTCGTAAGGCGTTTATCTAAAGTACTCTTTACCCTAAACTTTCTTTCTTTAACAGAAGGTAGAGAGGAGCCTGCCGTTGTTATACATCATTCCACCATAAAAGAAAGAAGCCCGCAAGCCATCCCAGGGTTGTGCGTATATCATAAAAACATGAGGACCGGAGAATGGGAAGGGCCAAGTCCTGTACTATTTAATGGTAGAGGCTATATGTGTGTTTCAACAGGAACAGGACCAGTGCGGGTGCCGAGCCGATTCACGCGAGCCATACGTCAACAGCAAATGACTGACAACAGTGGTGTAGAGGGCGACTCACCAGACCCTTAGTGGAGCAAGTTAAAAGAGAACTGAATTTGTTATATAGGGATCCAAGTGTCGTTGTTAGACAAATGCTCTCTGGGAGGAGTTTTGGAAACCAAACGGATCACCAGTCTGTCAAGGTAGCTAGGAATAGTCTGTGTAGATATTGTGGCAGTGCGTTGTTGTTAGGGTTCATGGTAATAACCAGCAGAGTGATCTTTCTTTAGGTAAAAGCAAGGTGGGGGAAACCAGATGCTTTGTTACAAGTATATGATTAAGGATCAAAATAGATAGGGAGACTCCCTTGTATTCTTCCTTTAGCCCTGGCCAAGCTGTGAGAAGAATTCAACGGGGCAAACAACACCAGATGTTCCCGCATTCAACGTTATGTAAGGTTGTTTATTTAATAATGTAAATGCTGGACCCTCTTGCAGCGACTTCGGAAACCTCACCTACGAGCGGACGCACTGCGTAGGACTTCCCAATTGTCGGGAGGGTTCTCCAGAAACCTCCCTGCAACAGGGGCTCCCCAGCGACTGCGGGTCTGGATGATTTATGGTGATGGGTGTGAGAACTTTGACAGGATGAATTAAGAATTTAGTTAAGACATTTTTGATTATTGGAGTTTTAATTGTTATAGGCTTAGCTATGTTTAGTTGTTTGATGAGTGTAATCAAGAAAATGATAAGCAAGCTAGCGGACGAAGCGTGGGTTGTCCAGAAAGAAAAAGGGGGATATGTAGAAAATTTTTTTGTGGAGCAAGGGTTCAGTATCCCTTTGAAGGTTTGGACAACCCAGCTTGGGCCTAAACAAAGGCTCTGTCCTTGAAGCTGCCTGGGGACACGGAGAGGAGGAGGTGTAGCTGTTTTGTAGCCTTGCCAGGGGGAGAAGCGGGGGAGCAAGAACCGTCTGCACAGTTGAATGGCTCTATCCAATAAAACGCTTGCGCGTGTAAACCTGTAACTGACCAACTCTGCTAAGGGGCAGGCGCGTGGACACTGCTTAAGTGTATATATTGAGCTATCCGGAGCAATAAAAGAGAGATCGAACTGTAACCGTATCGGTTCAATTTGTCTTGAGTGGCTCTCCGAAGGGGCCCTTCTTCAGGGGCTTTCTTTGCAGTAATTCTCAATAACTTGTGAATGTCCTACCTCCTTGAAAGGTATGATAGAGATAAGGCCATCCTGTCTCCCCGAGGCTTCCTAATCCCTACACATATTTGTCACCAGGGCTGTCTGATCCATTTGTAGCCTTATCAGTTTGCCCCTCTGCAACATTCCATAGGACCCAAAACTGGGTTTTTTTTCTGACTATGCTGAGGGGTTGTAAAAATGACAAGAAATGTTTAAGGCAAAGTCCACGAATCACTCCGCTACACATAGAGCCTGAAGTTGCAGAGACACATGGGCTGGAGAAGGCATTCCAAGGGGAGCATGGCACTGCACCAGCACAGCTCCATCCACACCTTTCTGATTTTGGGACAACCATGGCCATTATGACCCATATCCTTGACGCTGTCTCTAGACACATCAAGATTAAGAAGTTTATCAGGATCAGTCAGCATAGCTTTGCCAAGGGGAAGTCATGTTTGACCAATCTGATAGCCTTTTATGAAGACATAACCAGGTGGATGGATGACGGCCATGCAGTGGATGTGGTCTATCTGGACATCAGCAAGGCATTTGACACCGTCACTGATAAACTGAGGAGGTGTGGTCTGTATGACCGAGTAGTGAGGTCGGTTGCTAATTGGTTGAAGGGAAGATGTCAGAGAGTTGTGGTCAATGGAGCAGAGTCTAGTTGGAGGCCTGTGTCTAATGGGGTCCCTCAGGGGTCAGTGCTCGGGCCGGTGCTTTTCAATATATTCATCAATGACCTGGACGAGGGATTAGAGAATGTTGTCAGCAAGTTTACTGATGACACAAAACTGGGAGGAGCGTTTGACACACCAGAAGGCTGTGCTGCCATTCAGAGAAACCTGGAGAGGCTGGAGGGCTGGACAGGGAGAAATGTTATGCGGTTCAACAAAGGCAAGTGTAGAGTTTTGCACTTGGGAAAGAATAACTCCATGTGCCAGTATAGGTTGGGGACTGACCTGCTGGAGAGCAACACAGGGGAAAGGGACGTGGGGGTTCTAGTGGACAGCAGGATGACCATGAGCCAGCAATGTGCCCTCGTGGCCAAGAAGGCCAATGGCATCCTGGGGTGTATTAGAAGGGGGGTGGTTAGTAGGTCGAGAGAGGTTCTCCTTCCCCTCTGCTCTGCCCTGGTGAGACCCCATCTGGAATATTGTGTCCAGTTCTGGGCCCCTCAGTTCAAGAAAGACAGGGAACTGCTGGAGAGAGTCCAGCACAGGGCAACTAGGATGATTAATGGCGTGGAACATCTCCCTTATGAGGAAAGACTGAGGGAGCTGGGGCTCTTTAGCTTGGATGCGGGGAGCCTCATGCTGGAGAAACAGGAACTGCAGGCAACGACTCAATATGAGCGCGAACAAACAGATTCCAACTTTATTCTTTTCTACCAAACATTTATACTCTTTCAACTCTCAGTACATTACACTTTCTGTTATCTCATTGGTTATTACTACATTCTATCTACTACAACAGTTACTGATTGGTGCGGTTACATCTAATATGCCTACACTTAAACTGTCAGGACTTTGCATCTCCAGATGTCCAGTGTCTTTGTTCTCAGTGACAAACAAGAAAGATTTGTAACCTTGTTTTGCTTCAAGGAAGCAAAACAAGGGCAGACTGACCTTAATGATCCGTGACTTGTTTGCTTCAGGGAGGCACATCATCAGAAGGCTGACCTCGAGGATCAAAGAATCTAAGGTATTTTCCCAAGCGCAGGCTGCAATGTTATAGCGCCAGCAAGGCCCGCAACATCTCCCCCTCTTTTATCAAACACGGCATCAGTTAGCCTTCTGATCTGAGCAGAGAAGCATTGGATGATGCAAGGTCCCATACAAACTACAATCAATACGATAACAATAATAATTATAACCATCTTAATTCCATCTTTAAGCCAGGCAGGAATTCCAAAAGACAAAAGCCAGTCATCAAAAGGATTATGACCTACAGTAATTTTTTGTGTATGTTGTTGAAGCCAATGTAGTTGTTTGTGAATCGAGTCACTATGATCCGACAGGTTAAAACAGCACATTCCTTGAATTTCCTCACACCCTTTACCTTGAGCTAGTAATAGAAAATCAATGGCAGCACGATTTCGAAGGACTGCTTGACGCAGACTGCTCATATCTTGGGCTAGTTGGGATATTACTTGAGTAGTGACATTAGCTTGTTTTGCTGTCCAACATGCCAGTCTTTGAATTTGTTGTAAAGCATGAGAAGTGCCAATGCCAGGAATTAAGGAAGCAAAAACCTTGGCTGTGGGACCCCATAGCTCCACAATAAAAACGTCCTTGGAGCCACACTGTGCAGCCACAAGGTGGCCAGTGTAGTCCACACACTTTAGTAATTGTAAGCTTCTCAACTTCTCTCCGAAATGCTACAGTATTAGGTACCAGTGGTAATGATATCCGTAGTTCTTGTTCCAGTATCGAGCGAAGAGGCCGTAAACGTAGTTCCCTGCGCCACCTCGTCCTGAATTGGGCTGCTATGTCCTTCAGTATATTTCGCTATCCACGGTTTCACCCACTTCGCGGGTACCCACGATGATTTGTCACCTAGAAAAACACAAGCATAACCCCGCCCCCAAGTTAATAATCTCACCGGTCCAAACCAGTTTTGTGTAGCGGGGTCCCAAATTTGTACAGAAACGTCGTGTGTTAATAAGGATCCTTTCCTTTGATGATGAAGTTGAATGGGCGTCAGTTGTTGTTTAGTATCTACCACATCGATGTACGTCTTCCAATTGTGAACATATACCGCTTTCATAACGATTTCCTGAGGTGTGAGGGTATGTTCTCCCTCTTTTCGTAACGCTCGGAATAAGCGTTTAAGGTCCTGATGTTTTCGTTCGACAATGGCTTGTCCAGTGCTGTTATAAGGGACACCCAATTGGTGTTGAACACCCCTTTATCTTAAATCATCCAGACCCGCAGTCGCTGGGGAGCCCCTGTTGCAGCGAGGTTTCTGGAGAACCCTCCCGACAATTGGGAAGTCCTACGCAGTGCGTCCACCCGTAGGTGAGGTTTCCGAAGTCGCTGCAAGAGGGTCCAGCATTTATACTCTTAAATAAACAACCTTACTTAGCTTTGAATGCGGGAACATCTGGTGTTGTTTGCTCCGTTGAATTCTTCTCACAGCTTGGCCAGGGCTGAAAGAAGAATGCAAGGGAGTCTCCCTATCAATTTTGGTCCTTAATCACACACTTCTAACAAAGCAAAAGGCAGCTAGTTTCCCCCGCCTTGCTTTCAGCTAAAAAAAAGATCACTCTGCTGGTTAGTACCATAAACCTTAACACCTATTATGTGGCTTTGATTAGACAGTCTTACACAACCAATATAAGCTTCATTGTTAGTCACATAAAGAGAATACATGTCAGTACAACGGGTAACATTGAAAACAATTACATCTTCCCATAATTGCTCTGCCATCAGCCGTAACCATCTTCTCCCAGTCCAATCCATGTCGTCGTTGGTAATCGGTACCTCAGGGTCCCATCACGTCACTGGGAAAAACAAAGGGATTCAACAGGCAGGCCCAGTGCACGGTCGTGTTGCTGCTGCGCTGCTGAAGTAACAGGATGCTGCACGGCCACATCATGCGGGACAGGAACCAAATCATGGTCATTAAATGGCTTAATTCGTTTCACTGGCAGCCAGTAAGGTCCTGTGGATAAAGAAACACAGCCATAACCTCTTCCCCATGTCAACAGAGGTACCGGACCTTTCCATTCATTAGTATGAATGTCCGTATACAGTACATTAGGCTTTGGCAAGTCTTTCTGTTTTTCTTTTTGAGATCTCAGATGAGGAGTTAACATATCGAAACTGGATATATTCAGAAAATTTAACACATACGTCGCTTTAGACAACTTCTCGTGTGGAGACATTCCGACAACAGTGCTTTTCTGTTTCTGTAACATTCTTTTCAGCGTGAGATGTGCTCTTTCCACAATGCTCTGTCCCGTTGGTGAATAAGGTATCCCCATCACATGAGATATTCCCCATTCCTGTAAAAATACTTTAAAATTGTTAGAAACATAAGCTGGACCATTATCCGTTTTTATCTGTGATGGCACTCTTAATGTGGCAATAGCACATAGCAAATGCAGTCGAACATCTCTAAACTTTTCACCACTGTGCGCTGTGGCAACAATAAAAGATGAGAAGGTATCTACAGTAACATGCACATATTTCAGTTTACCAAATTCAACTATATGCGTAACATCCATTTGCCATACGTCATTGGGAGCAAGACCACGAGGGACTGCTGTTATATTAGAGTTCAGTGATGTGACCGCTTGACAATCTGGACATGACAAAATAACATCTTGAGCTTGTCGAGATGTTATGTTAAACTGTTTGGATAAAGCCTTGCTAGTTTGATGATAAAAAGCATGCAAAAGTCTAGCCTGTCCTAATACATCAGGAACAGCAGCCATAGCAGCCAAAGAATCAGCCCGAGCATTACCTTAGACTAACGGGCCAGGTAGATTAGAATGAGAACGAATCTGTGTCCCAAGTATTGGTGTATGCGATTACTACAAAGTAAGCATAATTTCTGAAACAACATAAAAAGAACACGATTAGAAACATGTTTTAAAAAGGCAAACTCAATTCTGCACAAAAGGCCATACACATAATGGGAATCAGCAACAATATTTACAGAACGGCAGCTGTTTTGTTAGTGCATCTCAGCATCTCCAGAATTCTTTTACAGCCCGCGTTAGCATTCTCCACAGCAAGCTGCAGTAATAATGCATCTGCTGCCGCTGGTACATCTACCTGTCTTTCGATAGCTCCTTGTAATTGATCAATAAATTGAAGGTAGGGTTCATGGTTAGCTTGTCTGATAGTGCCAAAAGGTTTGCTTGATTTTTTCATGTCAGGAATCTTTTTAAAAGCTTTTGTTGCTAATTGTGCAGCGAGCTGTAAAAGTTCTGTAGTAAGATGAGCTTGAAGCTGTGGATTCGCAAACTGACCCTCCCCCAACAGCTGATCCAGGTTAATTGGAGCATTATTATTTTGAGCTACTGTAGCATTGGATATACATAATTCCCTGTATTCTACATACCAAATTGTATATTGGCTGGGTGTTAAAATCAACTTAAATACCACCTTCCAATCATGAGGAACCATAAGAAAAGCCTCTTTCATTGT